>MU159667.1:52060-91066 GCA_015888305.1 Antheraea pernyi
AATGGAAAGATCAAATATAAAAAAAATACTCAGTCTATTGCTTACATTACATTTAAAAAGTAACTCGGATTAGTGCGGAAATTGGATTTCACGTTAAATCCCATATGTTCAAAGAACGTGAAGATTACTATATATTACGTTTCATATTTGTAAACATGAAACAGATTCCATTGGTATATTTATTTTGTGATAAAATATTATTCCTCGGTTTAACATTACGCTTATGTATAGGTATGTATATGGTAGGTAGGTATATGTATCATTATACTTTGATCTTGTTGCGTATTTATTTATTACTAGCCGACCCGTGCCCACTTCGTTGGGCGGTAATTTTGTGATAAAATATTATTCCTCGGTTTAACATTACGCTTATGTATAGGCATGTATATGGTAGGTAGGTAGCTATATGTATCATTATACTTTGATTTTGTTGCATATTTATGTATTACTAGCCGACCCGTGCCCATTTCGTTGGGCGGTAATACGTAAGCGTGGAATGGTTATTTTGTGCTAAAACGCAGTGGAAGCTCTGAAAAGGAAAAAAATACCCCGATTTTGCAACATTCTTCATTGCTGCTGCACTCCTATGGGTCTCAGCGTGATATATAGCCTATAACCTTCCCTGATAAATGAGCTATATAACACTGAAAGATTTTTCCAAATCGTACCAGTAGTTCCTGAGATTACCCCTTACAACGTCACAAACTCACAAACTCTACCTCTTTATAATATTAGTATAGATAACTGTTATGTAGTCAATATATTAGATATAGCTATGCCCCCAACTCCGTTCGCGTGGAACATAATGTAAAAAACAATTACTAATAAAATCATCTGTCAAATTAAGTCCATTTACTTATCTACATTTCTGTCGTACTTAAGTCGCGTCGTCATCAAAATGACAATAACAATGATAGAGTGAACTAATTTCAATGATTTTAAGACTAAATGTTACTCAAGGACATGCTTTATGATTTTCTTGAGATATATCGTGAACGCAGTACTTTAGCAGTGATGCGTGTTCAAACATACATACAGATAAACATAAATTTCTAATAAAAACATTTTAACAAAAAATTAAGCGGCCGAAAAACCTGAAAAGCAAAAAATAATAATAAACCTTTTTTTTATTAACCTTAACAACTACGTTCTTAAATTAATGTAAGTATACCTAAGTAATTTAAAGTCGGCGCCAGAAAATGCCCAGCGTTTACGAAGTTAATGTCAGCGAGACAGCAACCCGAATGGGCACACACGTCGTTGCGAGTGGTCGTGCGTAGAGCGTACTTTTGGGATTATAAATGCTTATCGCTGTAGATTTCACACTGCATTGTTAATTTGATTTAGTTATTTTAATGATCTTTAACTAAATCAGTACATCCTTTTCACTTCTTTAAAAATATCTCAACTATGCGTGACGTAGACCGCGAGAATGGAAAGAAAATTAACAAAGCTAAAATATAATAGCAAAGAACGAACAAATAATGTTATGTTTGACCCATTAACAAACCATGGGGCACGGCACTTGCACGCCTACACAGTTTTAACAAGGTCAAAGACTCCATAAAAAAAATTATGAGTCACTATCTCTTATGATAACGTGTAATCATTATAATATTGTAACCTATATCAAAAATATTAACACACGTAAAATGTTTAAGGTCAATGCACCAGATATTTAAACAACGAGATTATAACAGAATCCATCAATTAAAAAAAAATGTGACGGCCATATCGCAGTGTTATCTCGTTGTAACTGTGTAAAATTTGAAATTAAATTAAAGTTCACTGCGACCACAAACAACTTTTTCCATTTTTTTTTTTTGCAAATACTCGTCCAGATTATTACTGCCATTGTCGAATAAGTAATAATATTTACAAGTGTCTTGTGATAATTTCGATGTTCTAACAAGATCGTGGCCGCCTTGTTAGAAATATTCAATGAGTTTTTTCGGCATCTCAGAATCTATACTATATATATAATCAAATGTTTAGGCCGCTCTGAATACGGCTTTGCGCATAGTACTGTCAAGAAGTGAATACAAAACAAATTCAAAATATGAATATAGGAATAACAAATATAAACTAGACAGAGAAAAGAACGAAAATAACAATAACACGTAATTAACGACAGAAAAACTATTGCGACAGTACTGCAACTAGTATAATGACAGGAGACATGTGTCAACATAGGTGTAATAGGGGTTAAATAGTTGCAATACTCTCACAGATTACTCATTACTTGCTTCTCGTTGTAAATCAATAAAAAATTGGTGCTTAATTTTTGGTCTAATTATCTCGAGAAACGCAAAACTGATATACACTCGACATCAGGTGATTTACGCAAAAACGAACTGGTGTATAAATAATTTAACTCAGAAACTGAACTATTAATCATCCCCACATCCTACACTTGGGGTTGGTTTTTTTTTCCTCAAAATGTATATGGGACCAACTTCGGGGTATATACCCTTTCCAATAAAAAAATATTTTTTAGATCGGACTACTCTGAAAAAGTTTATGCGTGGTCATCATACATAAAAAAAAATACGCGTCGGCTTGAAAACCTCCTCCGTTTTTTTCGTCGGTTAAAAATGACTGAAATTTATTTTATTAGGTACTTATTCCAAGATACCTGTAACATTTTTTTTCCACACAAATGTAAACAGTACAAACACGTTACCTTTACATTGTTATTATATGTATAGATTTTTATTTTATACTATGTTTATATCAATGTTATAGTTTACATGTAATTAATTAATGTATCTGGTATTTTAGTTTTGTTTCAATGATATACTCAAAATACCCCCGATTCTTCTCCCCGAAACATAACCACCCAAAGGTTGTCTGGAAAAGATTGCTATTAGCAATAACGTCGCCCTTTATACTTACCTCATAATTTAAAGATTAAATAAATAAAGATGTATTATTTTATACTGGATATATTTCCAGTATTGTTGACCTTTCCACCTACATTCATATAGTGATTCACATATATTTCGATTTAATGGCCTTAGTTCTACTTATTAGATATTTGGTTCAGATCTAAAAAAGAGATTATAACGATGTCTTCATTTAATATAAATGTTTTAAAAAACTATGATTTCTATAAAAACTACGCGTTCATCGATGTGTTCTCTTACCGTGGAGAAGTGGGGTAAGCGGTATGGTGCGAATACGCAGGAGAGGGGATGTAAATGGATAACACTATTTACAAAGAAATTTAAAAAACATTGCGTATTTTTGAAAATACCAAAATCACGAGCATTAGTCGCAAATCTATATTAACTTACTTACTTTTTAATTCACTGTAGCTATCGCATATGCATTTATTATTGTGGCAGGAACCACTTGGAAATCCAATTTCTTTACACAAATAATCACATGACTCATTTTTGCACACATGAACTGGTTTCATATATTTTTCTGTATCTATTAAAACAAAATAATGTAAATGTCTGTATGTAATGCGAAAATAACGGCTTAATATTATATTAATAATAATAAATCGGCTTAATAAATCGATATGAAAGTATATGCGGTACTTATAACAGAAAATGTATTTCTTTATTTATTTTTGTTTGGTTCTCCGTTTGTTCAGCTCATCTCAGAAATAGTTGAATCGATATTAATAATAATAAATCGGCTTAATAAATCGATATGAAAGTATATGCGGTACTTATAACAGAAAATGTATTTCTTTATTTATTTTTGTTTGGTTCTCCGTTTGTTCAGCTCATCTCAGAAATAGTTGAATCGACTTTGATGTGATTTTCACTGACAGATAACTGATGCTACAAGAAGTGGGTTATTAGAAAAAAAATGGAGTGCCGCGCAAATATAATTAACTAAGGAAGCAGTGCTCCCGCGCGCGCTATGAATTTTTATTCTGCTAAACTCCACTTGGACGAAGTTGCGTATAATAGCTAGTTATTATATACATATTCGATATATACTATTTTAAACTTTATGTTTTTTTTTTTTTTGTTTGGAGAACCCGTTTGTTTCAGCTCATCTCAGAAATTGAACCGGAGTTGATGTGATTTTCACTGATGGATAACTGATGCTAGAAGAAGTGGGTTATTAGAAAAAAAAATTGAGTGCCGTGCAAATATAATTAACTAAGGAAGCAGTGCTCCCGCGCGCGCTATGAAATTTTTATTCTGCTAAACTCCACTTGGACGAAGTGGCGCATAATAGCTAGTTATATATATATATATATTCGATATATACTATTTTAAACTTTTTTCGTAATAAACGGCGCTGTAGTTGCTTATAAAAATAATAACAAATTAACCATTAAATTTCTAGCCAATAACGAAGTTCGACGATAATTAAATTCCGAAGTGTAAACGTAATTAAATTTGGAATTATTCACTATCATCATAATATCACTACTTTTAGTGTAGATATATCACAATAGAAGTAATTCAGAATAGTTAATGAGGTTATTAACTATGTGTGATTTTTACCACAATAATAAATCAGAACATATAGGAAAAACATAGTATTTGCAATCGAATCTTCGCTACTCAAATTATTGCGAAATAAAAAAAAATAGGACAATAATTAGTAACAGTGAACTTCGGGTACTAAATGATGTATGAAATTCTATTACAGTTTTAGTACAGTTTTATTACTATTTAATAAATACTAACTGATACTTGTGACTATGTTTGCGTCATTTACTAGTTTAACAATGTATATTATGTACAAAGAAAAAAACACAATATACGCTCTGAACGCGTGGCACATATTAAATTTGTAGGTTCTTAAATCTTTAATAATTTTATATTAATTGAATCTACATGCTATTCTTTTTTTTAGATAAGGACCAAGTGCCCAAAAAGTAAAACTAAATGTATTTAATTATTACATATAAGATAGTGGATTACAAACTATTAAAATATTACAATAATTATCAACTTAGCAATCAAATAAGCAAATATATATATACAAATAAATAATAGTTTAAAAAAAAACTAAAAAAACACGCTTTCATAAAAAATCCAACTAAAAAACAGAAAATAAAATTTAATAAATTTGGATTAAGAATAGTGTAAATTAGAAAACAAATGTATATTTTTGTAAAAAGACAAAAAAAAAACGGTTTTTTGCGTGTTTTTTTAGTTTTTTTAAACTATGATTTATTTTTCATTTTTTAGTTAATTTTTTTTTTCGGATTATTGCATTGTCATCCACCTTTGATAGGTGTGCAAAGTTTGCATTAAATCTGATCGTTCAAAGTAGGACAAAATCGAGCTCAAAGGAGTCGGTTATAAACATACATACATACAGGTGAAGCTAATAAAAGCGTAATAAAAGTATGGATTTGGATTATATTTCATTTAGTATCGTTATCACTAAAAAGATAATTATACA
Source organism: Antheraea pernyi (assembly GCA_015888305.1). Classification (NCBI taxonomy): domain Eukaryota; kingdom Metazoa; phylum Arthropoda; class Insecta; order Lepidoptera; family Saturniidae; genus Antheraea; species Antheraea pernyi. Next base: position 57,446 of record MU159667.1, read on the forward strand.
ATTTACCAGAATCTGTCCAATTGTTTTTCAGTGATACACGTACAACGGTCGATCCTTACCATTTTATTTAGATATAATATAGTATAATATATAAGCTAAAATAAACTAGTTACCTTCATTAATATTAATAATGGTGTAGCCTAAAGAGTTTATAACACACAACAGAGTTACGTAAATTACTGCACAAAACATTTTTAGGTCGACGTTTGAGATACTGTATGAATCGAAATGTGCGTCTACATTTATATATTAGTCGGGAGACTTGGGACTTAACCGCAAACAAACGCAGGAAGTGATTCATGAAATTGATATCAAAGTAAGTTGTCTAAATATTTTAAACGTATTATTAAACCGTGTGTTCTTTCCCGTTGTGAGTTATAAAATAGTAGGTACCCGTAACTATTACCTAAATGTCTTTTAATAGACTTATCAGAGTTTTAAGAAACAGCGATTTTTACAAGCACTTCGTGTCCGGGGATGTATGTTTTCTTGTCGTAGAGAAGTGAGGCAAGCGGCATGGATCACATACTTTTTCCTTTGTAAATAAAATATTTTGTTAAGTTAATAAACAACGCAGGCAAAGTCGCGGATACCAGGTAGTATTTTATACAAAAACTCCTTAGATAGTTCTAACAAGGAAGCGACGATTTTGTTAGAACTGTGAGTGAGTGATATATCATAGGACACGCTGTGGCTCAATTATTATAATGTTGAATTAAAATTATGATATAGTATCTGGTATTATGGGGCAATGATAAAGAAAAAGCGAGGTTACGTAGTAAATATATTAACCAAACACATGCATCATAAAATAAAGTGAAGTTGAAAAAGATATTCGAAAATTCGAAATTCGAAAAAGGAAATAAAGTGAAGTTGAAAAAGATATTCGAAATTAAAACGTGGCGCCATCTATGAGATATCTGTAATAGTCGGTCCGACAGTTTTCTGTTAACAAAGTTTATTAAAGCGCCATCTGTTCGAAACTGATGAAACTTACAGTTAATAACAATGATAAACATTGACTATAATTTAGTTTGTAATTATAAAATATTGAGGCCATTAATCGAAATATAAACTATTCTATCTCTCAAGTTGGACCAAATTATACATAAATGCAAATTTTCATGAGCATCGGTTGAGTAGTTTCGGCATTCATGGTAGACAAACATAACGAAACTGGATTTTTATATATGTATTTAGATTGTGAAGATTGCTCGTCGAAGTAGGAAACAGAAAAACAATTATTATTAACACGGATCCACAGACTGACGACACTAATACTTGTCAATATAAATGAATGGTTCAATACGAGGTCTGTATGTGAGATTCTTTGAATTGAAAATTTTCGCTTTATAGTAAGTACAGTCATCATCATTACCCTTATCGCACCTAAGCAGGGTCACAAAACGAAACTGGATTTTTATATATGTATTTATATTGTGAAGATTGCTCGTCAAAGTAGGAAACAGAAAAACAATTATTATTAACACGGATCCACAGACTGACGACACTAATACTTGTCAATATAAATGAATGGTTCAATACGAGGTCTGTATGTGAGATTCTTTGAATTGAAATTTTTCCCTTTATAGTAAGTACAATCATCATCATTACCCTTTTCGCACCTAAGCGGGGTCACAACAACAACAGCATGTTTTTTTTTCCACTCTCTCCTGTCAAATGTCATCTCATTCACACCTTTTACACATATTATTTTTCACACAGTCCGTTCATACTTTTTTTGGTCTTCCTCTACTCGTATATCCGTCCACAATCATACTCAACACTTTATAGTAAGTACAATAATGTCATGAAATAAAACGGTAACTGAACGCCAATTTGTCAATCCTGTTAATGTTTTGAAGAAGACTTCCCTACTGTCTTCTGTCTGACGCACTTAGTAAATTATTACCCGTGTGATATTTCGTTCTCTTTCACATAAACCTTCCGACAGTTACAAATCCCATAAAAAAATAATTTGTCACATAGATGCAGTCTTTCTGATATTATGCCCTACATACAATTGACGATTGATTTTTATTTATATAGATTGATAATCTTAATATATTTTTAGACCTTAATTTGCTATAACAAAGCAAGAATCTTGCATATAGCGCCTGTGTGTTTCGCAGCGCAATACTCAGTATGTATTATTTGAGATTTTATTAATCGATGTTTACAGTAATTCAATACATTTCTAACGTCCAGCACCTTGTTTAATATAAACAAAGAGTTGCTAACTCTATGGTAGATATCTATAAAGATAAATATATGTATAAAGGAATAACTTCGAAGAAATCTTAAGGGCCATAAGAGATCGTTGTGATAACTTTAGGCTGTACATATCGGAGCCTAAAAATGTTACCCTCAAAAGCTGTAAAAGTGATATTTTTGTAGTACGGATAGGTACTTTGTTCTTACTACCACATATATTGTGAAGAATGTTATTTGAATACCAAAGCTTAGTTTGTACCGATAGCTTTGACCGTATTCAATTAAATTACTATGTATTAAATTCGAATCCACTTTATATAACTCTCTATTCGATTCATACATAACAAATGTATATAAACAATAAGGCAGATATTACATATACGCTTATTAGTTCTAACTTTTCGATATGTTTGATCTTTATAGCAATAACTAATAATATAATTAACTATTACTACGCAACGTGTAACAAATTATACAAGAACTAGCGGGCCCGGCAGACGTTGTCCCGCCCTGATTAAAAATAAAGCCTTGACAAATTATATACTAAAATGTTCCTCATGAATCACTTTATCCACATGAATATCCGTTCAGTAGTGTTTGAGTTTATCGCGAACAGACAGACAGACAGACGCGGTAGGGACTTTATTTTATATTATGTAAAGATTAATAAAAAAATCAAGAAACAACGAAAAAATTTATTAAAGCATGTATAAAATCTTATATACAACGTAGTGCGGAACCACAGGTAATTCCTCGTTGGTAGTCAAATTGTGTACGTTTTATGATGTTAAGAAAGAGTTCCTATTTTTTTTATGTAATTTTATTTTTGGCAGCCGTTCTTCTAGATCATTACTGCCATTGTCGAGTAGGTAAGAAATAGTATTACAACTGTCTTGTGATAATTTCATTGTTCAAACAAGATGGTGGCCCCTTGCTAGAATCTTCCAGGGTGTTTCTGTGAAATTTAAGGATTCAGTCTCCGTAGTATTACTTCCCATCCATTTTACTTGTGCACAATAACTGAAATAATTACGTAAAATATTACCAATATTATAAAATATACAGCGAAATAACACAAGATTATGGATAAAATATAAAAGCTAAGTGACAGATTAATATCCCGCCAAAACTTCCGATGTGTGTTTTGGAAACATGTTATAAAATTAATGATTTGTAACAAGTTAGTTAACAACTTTGCTAGTAGATGGCGCTAAAATTTATGTCCGATTACAACGAAACAAATTGAATCTAAAGGTGATGTGTCATTAATGTTTTTCCCCAGCATAGAAATATATTACGTAAAATATTACCAATATTATAAAACAAGATTATGGATAAAATATAAAAGCCACTGCGTGACAGGTTAATATCCCGCCAAAACTTCCGATGTTTGTTTTAGAAAAATGTTATAAAATTAATGATCTGTAACAAGTTAGTTAACAACTGTGCTAATAGATGGCGTTAAACTTTATTTCTGTTTACAAATAAACGAATTGAATTTAAAGGTGATGTGTCATTAATGTTTTTCCCCAGCATACAGGTATTAATATATAAGAACTATAGTAGTGTAGAAAATTAACGCTCATATGCATATTACCTTCAGGCTTGAGCGCTTAAAAAATATTGTAAATTAATTTTTAAAACTACTTAACTGGCTTTCGCCGAAATAATTTATTGATTTTTATACAAATAAAGTGGAAATATAGTGGTTTGAGATGAAAATTAATGTATACTGTTTGGTCTTTATTTTCATGGTGATTATGCAATTTCAAGGTTGGTAAAATTAACACTTTAACGAAGTACGAACGTAATATTTTCTGGGCTTATTTATTCAGCTGTCGGTTTATGATGAATATTTAATTACTAAATTCTGATTAACATTTAATATTAACTTTTATTGTGATGAAAATAAAGTTTGTTGTTTCGTATTATTTTATTGTTTCGATATGAAATGCTAGTGATGGAAACTAAAATTCCCTCGTGTAAAAACAAGAAACCAGTTTTTTTGTATCAAACATTATTCTGAAACCGGTTTGTAGATGCGTCGTATTTACATTAGAATATATTTATTTTTACTGCTATCATTGTTCTGTTTAGAGTCTTATGTGATTCAACATAACGTTGTTTTTCATAGAGCTCAAATCAATTGTGATATTAGAAGTAGATATGGAAATAAAAGTTAATTTATTGAAATCTTTTAAGTCAAATGTTACAATAATGATAACTAATTTAATTTAAATTAAGTAAATTTTCTTTATAAGGATCTAAACAAAAATATTATTCATGAATTGAAATTGTTAGAAAAATATCTGAAACTAAGGAAAGGGAACGTTTTTGAATTATGAAATTGAATTGAACGAATGCTATTCAGAGTAGCTTGCATGAAAAACTTAAACCAGTTATTTAGCAAGAGACCTTTTGTAATAAAGTATTTTAAATATGTCTTCAACTAGTTTTCAAATTTTAGCCACTGCTTAGTAAGATTCGTGACAAACTCGTGTTCATTTTTGTTTTTTTAATAAGACCGTAATAGTTTTGAGTATATTAAATTCTATTTAAACAAGTCTCTTCTCATATGTAGTTTTGTCATTGCTCAACAAAATTTTTCATATTGTGATATAACTTGCCCCGCATAAATTTGTAACATATACGTGATAACTCACTGTCTCTTTCGATGTATGTAGATAATGTAGCACGTGATTTATTTTATCATTGATGATATATTGACACTTAACTGAGATGTGCCATGCCTCATTGAAATCCATTTAGCCATTATACAAGAAATCATTATCGGTGTTTAATAAATTGTTCGAAAAATAGCTGAAACTAAGGGAAGGGAACGTTTTTGAATGATGAAATTGAATTGAACGAATGCTATTCAGAGTAGCTTAAATAAAAAATTTAAACCAGTTATTTAGCAAGAGACCTCTTAGACACGCGTTTCTATTAAAGTATTTTAAATATGTGTTCAACTAGGTTTTAAATTTTAGGCACTGCTTAGTAAGATTCGTGTGAAACTCGTATTCAATTTTGTTTTTTTAATAAGACCGTAATAGTTTTGAGTATATTCAATTCTATTTAAACAAATCTCTTTTCATATGTAGTTTTGTCATTGCTCAACTTGCCCCAAATAAATTTGTAACATATACGTGATAATTCACCGTTTCTTTCGATGTATGTAGATAATGTAGCACGTGATTTATTTTATCATTGGTGATATAAGTGAAATGACACTTAACTGCGATGTGCCATGCCTCATTGAAATCCATTTAGCCATTATACAAGAAATCATTATCGGTGTTTAATAATTTGCTTTAACAACTGCAATTCATCTTATGGTCTGTTTATAATACAAAGAAAACGGTCACGCCAAGAAGATGACTGACGATAGATACAGAGATAGATGATATTATGAATCTTTAAGTTAAACGAAGCGTCCAAATCGTTACATTTCCTTAAATTTTCTGCCGTGTTCTTCTTTTATCTAATGGTAATAATATACAGTCTATTTCATCTTAGACGAGTATAGCCGTTGTCTATTACACTTATGCACCAATTCTATTTAAACAAATCTCTTTTCATATGTAGTTTTGTCATTGCTCAACTTGCCCCAAATAAATTTGTAACATATACGTGATAATTCACCGTTTCTTTCGATGTATGTAGATAATGTAGCACGTGATTTATTTTATCATTGGTGATATAAGTGAAATGACACTTAACTGCGATGTGCCATGCCTCATTGAAATCCATTTAGCCATTATACAAGAAATCATTATCGCTGTTTAATAATTTGCAATAACAACTGCAATTCATCTTACGGTATGTTCATAATACAAAGAAAACGATCACGGTGACCTGACGATAGATACGGAGATAGATAATATAATGAATCTTTAAGTTAAAAGATGCGTTGAAATCGTTACATTTCCTTAAAATTTCTACCGGTGATAATTCACCGTTTCTTTCGATGTATGTAGATAATGTAGCACGTGATTTATTTTATCATTGGTGATATAAGTGAAATGACACTTAACTGCGATGTGCCATGCCTCATTGAAATCCATTTAGCCATTATACAAGAAATCATTATCGCTGTTTAATAATTTGCAATAACAACTGCAATTCATCTTACGGTATGTTCATAATACAAAGAAAACGATCACGGTGACCTGACGATAGATACGGAGATAGATAATATAATGAATCTTTAAGTTAAAAGATGCGTTGAAATCGTTACATTTCCTTAAAATTTCTACCGTGTTCTTCTTTTATCTAATGGTAATAATAAACAGTCTATTTCATCTTAGACGAGTATAGCCGTTGTCCATTAAACTTATGCACTTCAGGTCAAAATAACAGATTATAATTTAGAGATTTTTTAACCGACTTCAAATAGGAGAAGGTTTTCTCTTTGGTTCTATTTTTTGTAATGTTTGTGACCTCAGAACTACGTCATTTATAGCACTATTAGAAAAAATATATTTATTGATTCAAAGGGGGTTTCCATTTTCCTTCGTATTTGCTTCATATCCACTTCAGGTATCTGTCTTAATTTGAATAAACTTCTGTTAGCCAGTTCCAGTAGTAAATCTATATTTGAGAGATGAAAGAACACGAAAGAAATTTGACATCAAAATCGAGTTTAGGTGATGCTGGCTTTATTATTGGGAATACGATGCGCCTATGCATGATTTTTTTTATACTAAAGGGGCAGCAAACGGCCATCTTCTGGTAAATAGTTACCGTCGCATATGGAGACCTGCAATAAAAGGCATATCGCTGTTATGTTGTCGGCCTTGAAGAGCTTGTTTGAAGACCTTTTAAAGAGACTCATTTGATAACTTTGGGCGAATAATGTAGAATAATGTAATGAAGGTTCTGGAGAACCTTACGTTTGTTGCTGTTTTGTTAGGTTTTAGAGTGTGGATGAGCAACTAGTCAGCGTCGGGATATGCGAATTTGGAACTTCGACAGGGCTGTACCTAGAGTCGAATTTGAGTTAAGGCAGTAATGGTTACAGGTAGGGCGGAAGTAAAAAAAAATATCATAATTGATCTGGCCTCGAATGTCACAAGCTGTGGTATATTCGGAAAATCTTATATACCTATCGCTACAATTTTTTTTATATCAAGCTATGAACAAACAATTTAATTACAATAATTTATCTTAGTTTTTGGTATTTTTAAGGTAAGGCAACCGACGTGAAGTAACAGTGCTTGCATTGTTGCGTTTCGTTCGGTCAGTGAGAGCGCGGGATACCCACTTCCGCTCCCCCTCCCTTACTCAACCCTCACCCAAACACAGGCTGGCAACGCACTTTCGACTCCCCTGGTGTTGCAAGTGTCTATGGATGGTGGTGACCACTTAACATCAGGTGTCCTTGTTAGTTTGCCTCCTATGTTATTAAAAAAATATATATTCACAATTTATACCAATGACTTCTTCTTTAACGGATTGTACCTTTTCATATTTTCAGTGTCTAACGCAAGTATGATAAAAAAACATCCATGTGCGCAAGACTGTAATGAGTATTGCCATCTTAGAGGAAGGAGTACTGGAGTGTGCTCACATGGGACATGCCATTGTTTTTCGGGCATCGAGCCGTGACGTCATTCATCAATCTACTGAAAGACTAATACAGATATAGAAATAAACTATATTGTACTGTGTTAATATTTTATTTATTTTCTTATTAATTATTAATATTACAAACGACAAAGTTAACTACTACTAAATAGATTTTGATGAAATTTACAGTAATTTTATATACCAGAATAATAATACATGAGATATCCCTCTATAAATAAAAATCCATTGCCAAATGTATATAAGCGTATCGCCAAAGCACATAAAAACTTAATACAATTTTATTATTCAAATAAAAATTAATTTATTTTAAAACTAGCGTGCCTTCCCGGCTTTGTTCATTCCCGCCTGATAATAAAAAAAATCTTGACAAATTATATATCTAAGCCTTCCTCATGAATCACTTTATCTACCGGTGAAAACCGCATGAAAATTCGTTCAGTAGTATTTGAGTTTTTCACGAACAGATAGGCAGACGTGGCAGAGGACTTTGTTTTATAACATGTGGTGACAAATACAATTTACTCTAGGATGTTGTCGGAAGTAAGTCTGTGTCAATGAGATATAACTAACTACCTTATTTGAATGACTGCTAAATAAAAGTTCTTTTACGAGAGGCTCTCGCTTCGAATAATCGTGAATTATGCGAGAGAACTCTGATTGGTTATAGCCTCCTAATGATGTATTGTGATTGGTTATAATATATACGGAATGCATTGCGGATGAGTACTGTAATAGTGTACTATTAGCCTCCATTAATTTGGGCGCTTAAATTGATAACGCTGGCTAAGCCTTATGAGATACATAACAATAATATGGGTACTACAGAATTATATATAAAAAAATACTATAAAAAAGTTCACGTTAGTTTGTGGCTATCGCGTAAAGATAAGCCACAGTAGTCAATTTTAAATATTAGTAAGAAAAATAGGGTATGTCGTAAAGACACACGATAGAAGTAAAAGTTTAGTATTATAGGGAAACATTTTTATTTAATACAAGAAAAATCCAACACCAGGCAGTGTTCCTAGGCGGTCACTCATCCAAGTACTGACCGCACGCGACGTTGCTTAATTTTGGTGATAAGACGAGACCCGGTGTTTTCAACACCAAAAATTAATTTATTTTGAAAACTAGCAGGCCGAAGGACGTTATTCTGCCCTGATAAATTAAAAAAACCTTGACAAATTATATATCTAAGCCTTCCTCATGAATCACTTTATCTACCGGTGAAAACCGCATGAAAATTCGTTCAGTAGTATTTGAGTTTTTCACGAACAGATAGGCAGACGTGGCAGAGGACTTTGTTTTATAACATGTGGTGACAAATACAATTTACTCTAGGATGTTGTCGGAAGTAAGTCTGTGTCAATGAGATATAACTAACTACCTTATTTGAATGACTGCTAAATAAAAGTTCTTTTACGAGAGGCTCTCGCTTCGAATAATCGTGAATTATGCGAGAGAACTCTGATTGGTTATAGCCTCCTAATGATGTATTGTGATTGGTTATAATATATACGGAATGCATTGCGGATGAGTACTGTAATAGTGTACTATTAGCCTCCATTAATTTGGGCGCTTAAATTGATAACGCTGGCTAAGCCTTATGAGATACATAACAATAACATGGGTACTACAGAATTATATATAAAAAATACTATAAAAAAGTTCACGTTAGTTTGTGGTTATCGCGTAAAGATAAGCCACAGTAGTCAATTTTAAATATTAGTAAGAAAAATAGGGTATGTCGTAAAGACACACGATAGAAGTAAAAGTTTTGTATTACAGGGAAACATTTTTTTTAATACTAAAAAAATCCAACACCAGGCAGTGTTCCTAGGCGGTCACTCATCCAAGTACTGACCGCACGCGACGTTGCTTAATTTTGGTGATAAGACGAGACCCGGTGTTTTCAACACTCTATCCGACATAATGTTTATCCCCACCACATTTCACACAAAAAGGTTGCCGATCAGAATTTCAAAGCCCTCCCATGACAAGGTACAATTAAAAACATATTAGCGATGCAATTTGTTAAGTACAGTATTAATCTTTATTCAGTTAAATCGTTGGGTTGAACATTAAAACTGCACTTTACAAAATATAATTTCAATGAATATCTGATATGATGTAGATTTCAAATTACGTTCAACCCTAAAACGATATGAAATGAAGATTCTTACATAGTTTTTAAAAAATGTTGTACTATAAAAGCGGTAAAAAAATGGATCTAATTCTTTTATGGCGCCACATATTGCACCCATTCGAACCCATTAGCTAGTTTGCTAAAATTCACAAATCCTTACAACAGTTATTTTGTTATGCAGAAATCTGTCTATGTTCTTGTTACTGAATGCATTGTTTGGAAGTTTAATATGCTATCTATAATCATGAGCTATATGGTTTATATAATAATATAGTAAAGTTATGGTTCAACAAAGAGCGATAAGAAAAAATTGATTATTTCCACTTGTGCCTGAACTTGATATTGCACCCATTTGAAGCCGGGGCGAGTTAGTTAGTTAGCTAGTTTGCTAAAGTTCACAAATCTTTACAACAGTTATTCTGTTATGCAGAAATCTGTCTATGTTCTTATTACTGAATGCATTGTTTGGAAGTGTAATATGCTATCTATAGTCATGAGCTATATGATTTATATAATAATATAGTAAAGTCATGGTTCAACAAAGAGCGATAAGCGCCAAATTGATTATTTCCACTTGTGCCTGAACTCCGTCATGTCATTCAGTCAAATTGATTATCTACACTTGGCAATGAAGTGCGATATTAATATATTTTTAATTACACAGAACACAGCTGACGATTTATATCGTTACTAGGAGCCACTTGCGACTCCGTCTGTGCCACAGATCACGCCGCCGTGGTCTAGGGATAAATTTCGCTCCCGCACACCAGACTAGGCCCCCCTCGGCAACTGCTCAAGCCTAGGTCCGTTCCCTCGGCGTGGAGCCCTTGAGTACGCTGCTCGTACTAACTTTTTTTTAACTTTTGGCAGGAGATAAATTTATCATTTCGCGTCATAACATGTTACGTAAGTACATTCTACGTATTGTGTGTGCATAGTATAGGGGCCTGTGTACATATATTACATTCATATACTGATATTCTGCAGCTCATCATACGTTTGATTGATATATACTTGATTAAATCTTTATAAAAATGTATATAATTATTGTTTTGAGTTGCACTTCTATCGGCAGTCCTTATCACTGCCTCGACTCTTCCCAATGTACTTGAAACCAATTTGAACAATATATTTAAAATTTAGGCATTAAAATATAATGAAAAGTGTGATATCAGCTTTTTTTTTCGAACTGACTACGCTATTGACCTAGTAAGGTCTTAACAGCTTCACCGGACTACCGTGATTTCGGCTGCTTACATCAATTTAATGCTTTGGTAGATATGGATAGAGATATGGTATAACATGTATTAAACGAAAAACAGGTTAATTTCTTATATAAAGTAAATAGATGTGAAAGAAATATCGATGCTGACATTGTATTCCTCCAGAATCATGATCTATTCATAAGTAATTGTATCCTGTAAGGAAACATTCAAGAATACTAGGAAATTTATCACATATTGTGTGCCTCACGTATACGTTTTTCTTTACCTAAGGTTTGTTAAAATGATTGCATTTTACTTGGTAATAAGTAGTGGGTCACCTGATGTTAAGTGATCACCACCGTCCATAGACACTAGCAACATCAGGGGAGTCGCAAGTGCGTTGCCAGCCTATGTATGTGGGAGGGGTAAGGAAAGGAGAAATGGGAAGGGAAAAAGGGAAAGGAGGTGGGCCTCCAGCGCTCTCACTGACCGTTACTTCACGTCGGTGTTCTGTGAGAGGGTGGTACTACCCCGGGAGAGCTGGCCCATTTATGCTGAAACTAGTAATAGTTAAAAGCGTGGCTCTACTTCACTAATTCATTGACAGCGATGGTTATTGTGAGAGAATATGAATAGACTTATTTGTTTTATATAATTAGGTTTTAGGTTTCACCTGACCTTAATCAACAACGCGGTCTATGACGGTAACTTGCTAACCCTGGGGAAGTGCCTTTCAGGTAATATTTTAATATCTAAAGGCTATTTATTATAGGGTGGATCAATATGTGAACGATTGTGACGTCTGGAAATGACGGCCCTCTCAGTGCATCCACTAATAACAAATGTAGCTGTTTATGTTTTGTAAAAATATATAACATGAAAAGATAAACCAGATCGAGTTTCTTGCCGGTTCTTCTCGATGACTGGGTTGTTTTTCGAACCGATGGTAGCTTTGACGTTCATAAGCGCCTTCTCAGGGCCTAAATTGAATAAAGGATATTTTGATTTTGATTTTGAGGTAGGTGTCTTTTAAGGAGTTTATACCGATCTACGTAGTGCTGTAAGTGCCTCTATACACGTAGTTCTAAGCAGCGACTTAACTCTGTACTTTTAAATTTAAACAGTTACTAGACCTATCCTTCTTTATTATAAAATATAATACTGTATACATGCACTAACACCGTGATAAATATACAAATGTAAACGAAGTCGATGTTTTTACTATATGTTCATTCAAATTTAATACAAAGTGATGTAAATAATAATATTAAGCTAATTACAAAGGTCACAGCCGGAGGATCCAAAAAATCCAAATGACTTCAAACTTAATTTATTTTAAGTTTTAAAATAATCTAAAGCTATGAGAATGCCACCGACGCTAGGCTAACACTCTACTGAAATTAACAATGTGTGAATGCTAGGCTGTTAGAATGAATGCTAGAATGTTAGGCTAACACTCACCTCCAAGCCGAGCCTGAAGGAATGGGTCGGGGGACCCATCTCCTCATTGCACAGGTGAGGCTGACGAGGGGGGATGACTGGTTGTGTACCCAGCAGTCTCTCTATAGTAGGACGAAGCCTGGCGTTTACTCGCCTGGCTGCCGCAGGGGCGGTTTCTCAGGAAGACAGCAGGTTCGCTCCCTGGCCGCCACTACCATGCGGCGGACGGTACGCCATGTGGTTTTAGTCCGTGCGAGTCGGACATAACCCACTCTCTGCTCCGAGAGGGTGACGTATCCATAAAGGATTTCCCCATGTTATAAAAAAAAGGCTAACAACACTCACCTAAAACTAATAGTTTGTGGATGCTACCGATGCTACATTAACACTGTCGAATGATCATCTCGTCCAATCATTCATAAAAGAACAATGTGGGAACGGACGAATCAGGCTACCGAACGTCTCCATTGAAAATCATTACGTAACTCCTTATCGCTGGAATGCCGCACGGTCGAACAATGGGAAGCGGGGTGCGGGTCAAGGCATAGGATGCGGGTGGAACTGCGCGGCAGCGCACAATGAAAACGATGCTTTATCACGCTTTTTGTGTAAGTCAACTGATGTTGGGTGAAAATCAGTTATCCTTTTCTCGAGATGACTAGGTCAAATATTATGCATCAATGTTTTTATTGATTTAGAACCAAAAATGACTAATGATTGTCCTGTAAAAATATTGCCGGCGTTTAACCTAACACCCAGTAGTAACAAAATATGGAGCACAATGACAAAAATTGAGTCAAATTATGTTTCTTTTCCAAAAAAATACCTATTACGGCGTTGCTAAACAATGAGTGATTCCAAAATCAAGTTCAGAAGATTTTTAGAAGTTTAGAAAACATAAACCTACACAGTATTATATTGCGATATAGAAAATAAGTCTCAAAAGTATCTAATAGAGTTTTATCAGGACATGTGTTGTTTCGATATTTGATAAAATTTGTTTTCCAAATACTGATGAGTATTGGAGTCGTTGGGTGCAGGGTTATAAATTTACGATTTGAATAATTAGTTTAGGCTTTTGCAGTTGCCATTCAATACTATTTTTGCCATATATTTGCCATTCTATACCAATATTGTAGAGAAAGGTAAAATTTGGATGTTCGGGGTAATAATCCTTGGTCCTACTGATCTGATATTGAAAATTATGTCTGAAAGTATGTAAAGTAGAAAGGTGTATTATCTCTCAGGGCTAAAGATTACTTATTATTTTGGCATATATTTATATTAATCACAATTAATGTAATTAAAATTGGCAAAAATGCAATAATATGAGGTGCGCCGCTTAAATGGTTTGAAACAAAGGAATAAAATTTGTAGCAAAAATATTAATTACCTTTAGCTTAACAAAAAAGTGCACTTAAAAAAACAAATAGCTAAATAAAAATGGAGATAAAGTTTACTTTGTACGGCATGTTAATTGATAAAGTTGGTCAGAAGATAATGCGAAATAAAAACGTTGGTAAAATTATTGCATTGTCACTGCCGCTGGGCTTATGAGAATAGTAAGTGAGGCACGGTCGTGAGTGCCACAGAAGCTATCCAGAGGGTACTGGGAAGATATTATGTGTTTGAGTGGGTCGCTAAACTGTTTGCTTACACAATTTAAAACGGTTGGTGTTGCTTCACTCGGGGTCTAGGTTTTTAAGATTTTTCACGTTTGGAAATACAATATAAACCGGTAGTAACTGATTTTACGCAGACGAAGTTGCGCGGGTTAGCTAGTATATTTATAAACCATGGCACCATACGTTATCTTCGGACAACTTTAAATTAATTTGCTAATTTATTTAAACTTTTGCGAGGAGATAAATTTATCATTTCGCGTCATAACATGCTACGTAAGTACATGCTACGTATTGTGTGTGCATAGTATAGGGCCTGTGTATTACATTCATATACTGCTATTCTGCAGCTCATCATACGTTTGATTGATATATGATTATACTTGATTAAATCTTTATAAAAATGTATATAATTAGTGTTTTGAGTTGCACTTCTATCGGCAGTCCTTATCACTGCCTCGACTGTTCCCGATGTACTTGAAACCAATTTGAACAATATATTTAAAATGTAGGCATTAAAATATAGTAAGTAAGTAAAATATAGTGAAAAGTGTGATATCAGCTTTTCTTATTTCGAACTGACTAGTAGTAAGTAGTAGTAAGGTCTTAACAGCTTCACCGGACTACCGTGATTTCGGCTGCTTACATCAATTTAATGCTTTGGTAGATATGGATAGAGATATGGTATAACATTTATTAAAAGAAAAACAGGTTAATTTCTCATATAAAGTAAATAGACATTTTGAAAACTGTGATACAGTTGAACACTAGTACAGATGTCAACGATAATTACTATTGGTACGATGATAATACATAGGTTATTCAATTAAATTCAGTGTCATAGATTAAGTAACAATCTTTGTCATTTGCTTTGTTTTAATAAATGTTATTATTATAGACGTGAAAGAAATATCGATGCTGACATTGTATTCCTCCAGAGTCATGATCTATTCATAAGTAATAAATCTCTCCAGAATCATGATCTATTCATAAGTAATTGTATCCTGTAAGGAAACATTCAAGAATACTAGGAAATTTATCACATATTGTGTGCCTCACGTATACGTTTTTCTTTACCTAAGGTTTGTTAAAATGATTGCATTTTACTTGGTAATAAGTAGTGGGTCACCTGATGTTAAGTGATCACCACCGTCCATAGATACTAGCAATACCAGGGAAGTCGCAAGTGCGTTGCCAGCCTGTGTATGTGGGAGGGGTAAGGAAAGGAGAAATGGTAAGGGAAAAAGGGAAACGAGGTGGGCCTCCGGCGCTCTCACTGACCGAACGAAACGCAACAATGCAAGCACTGTTACTTCCCGTCGGTGCTCTGTGAGAGGGTGGTACTGCCCCGGGCGAGGAAATTGGGGACTCGATGCTTTGTACACTTGCCGCACCGTGAGATTGGGAACCCGGGCTTCATATCCACTCTTGGTCCGCAATTATGATGTGTTGCGATTGCGTAACAACTTAATACCAAAGACATATAGCTTAATATTTATATGCTAATTATATGTTATTATAATCAAGATTTATTAGTTTTCCTACAATAAAATAATAATTAACTAACGCTCATGCTTCCTCTTGTATACAGTATGACCGCTTCCTCTATTCAATGTTATCTCGGATTCCTGAAATTATTAGAATAACTGAATAAACTAAGATATATTGGTCCTTGAATGTGTCATATGTTAATAATTTTATAATAAACTAGCCGACCCGTGCCCACTTCATTGGGCGGTAATACGTAAGCGTGGTATGGTTATTTTGCGCTAAAACGCAGCGGAAGCTCTGAAAAGGAAAAAAATACCTCGATTTTGCAACATTCTTCATTGCTGCTCCGCTCCTATGGGTCTTAGCGTGATGATATTTTGCCTATAACCTTCCCTGATAAATGAGCTATATAACACTGAAAGAATTTTCCAACTCGGACCAGTAGTTCCTGAGATTACCCCTTACAACGTCACAAACTCACAAATTCACAAACTCTAGCTCTTTATAATATTAGTATAGATTGTTTACGTTGCAGGGGCATCCCCTTGCCCATCATATTGGTATGGCTCACGTTCTAATTATTGTTCAATATGAGACGTATATAAAGTCGGTATTTGAAATGTACGATTATAACATTTTCTTGCAAAATGATGACTGTGCAAGACGTTGGGAGCTCTTTGTTAATACTGATTCTAATAGTAGCAACATTTCGAAATGTCAACGGTGAAGGAGAGTTATCGTTTCGTAAGTATGGATATATGTTTAATTGTTTTTCCTTAAATCGTTTTTGTAGCAAAAGCTTATTCGGCCGCGTTTAGCGATTTTGTAGATAGATTTATTTGGTAGGGGAAAATTGCGTTCGCGTCATCGATGACCTCGACATGCCCGTGACGTATTGCACTTGTGCCGTACTTTATTTATACTGGACATGATCATATGCGTGTTTTCATTTTTTGATTGGAAAAATTTTGTGGTTTCTCCTCACTGGCCGTCGCCGATGACTTGCTCCTGACATATGCACTTGCAACCTACCTACTGGTGACCTGTATACATGTAATATTGATATGTTGTGTATGTGTATGTGCACACTGTTATCGCGTATTGTAGCCTCGTACACTTGTAGACAAACGTAGGCGGTCCTGCCGCACCGTGAGATTGGGAACCCGGGTTTTATATCCACTCTTGGTCCGCAATTATGATGTATTGCGATTGCGTAAGAACTTAATACCAATGACATATAGCTTAATATTTATATGCTAATAATATGTTATTATAATCAAGAGTTATTAGTTTTCCTACAATAAAATAATAATTAACTAACGCTCGTGTTTCCTCTTGTATACAGTATGACCGATAACACTGAAAGAATTTTCCAACTCGGACCAGTAGTTCCTGAGATTACCCCTTACAACGTCACAAACTCACAAATTCACAAACTCTAGCTCTTTATAATATTAGTATAGATTGTTTACGTTGCAGGGGCATCCCCTTGCCCATCATATTGGTATGGCTCACGTTCTAATTATTGTTCAATATGAGACGTATATAAAGTCGGTATTTGTAACGTACGATTATAAACATTTTCGTACAAAATGATGACTGTGCAAGACGTTGGGAGCTCTTTGTTAATACTGATTCTAATAGTAGCAACATTTCGAAATGTCAACGGTGAAGGAGAGTTATCGTTTCGTAAGTATGGATATATGTTTAATTGTTTTTCCTTAAATCGTTTTTGTAGCAAAAGCTTATTCGGCCGCGTTTAGCGATTTTGTAGATAGATTTATTTGTTAGGGGAAAACGTGGGTTCGCGTCATCGATGACCTCGATATGCTCGTGCCTTACTTTGTTTATACTGGACAGGATCATATGTGTGTTTTAATTTTTTGATTGGTAAAATTTTGTGGTTTCGCCTCACCGGCCGTCACCGATGACTTGCTCCTGACATATGCACTTGCGATCTACCTACTGGTGACCTGTATATATGTAATATTAATATGTTATATTGAGCTTGTACAGTCTATCATATTTTTGATTAATTAATAAATTGTATAAAAATGTATACCTATAGTTATTTCTCTGAATGCCATTTGATGTAGAAAACCAGGCTTACGTTAATAATTTAAATTTACAAATCATTAAATTTAAATGATTTAGACTATACAGTGTATACTCTTTATAACGAATTTCAAGGGACCGAGCATTTTTTTCGTTATACGGGGTGAGAACAAATAAGTAGTTTTGTGGGAAACCATCCAAATTGAACTAATTTCTAGGTTATAGAAAGTTTTTCGTTATAACGAACGAAGTTATGACGAGTTTACATTGTAACCGATTTCAAAATTCAAAAGAGTACAGAGTTATTTCATTGTTTTGAGTTTTCATTTCTGTCGTCGGTCTTGGTGACTGCCTAGACTCTTTTAATATTAAAGAGGCATGTAAATAATAATGTTGACTGTAATAATCATACAAACACTATACATTGTTTTATCTTCTTATAATTGCATGCTCTTCTATGCTATCAATTTGAAAAGGTATCACCATATAAGTTGAATCACCTTTAATTCGTTATTGTCGACTAAAGTCTTCGAACGACCGCGTGATGCATTTTCAGGTCGAAATTCCCAGAACGGAAGCGAGCAAACTAATAACAGGTGGTGCGTTGGTTTGTAGTGTTAGCTCCGTAAACGTTGTCGATGTTCGCCCCCCGTTACGATCCAAGACAAAGCGTCTTGGGTTGAAATTTCTAGCCTGCTGGAAACGGCAGGCATCCCTTACACCTCCGCTGTGAATACCGCTGTAGGTATTCAGGTGAAGGTAGCCACGTCCACCGCCCATCGTGACCTTACTCGTTTCCTTCGGGACAACCATGACATATGCACTTGCGATCTACCTACTGGTGACCTGTATACATGTAATATTAATATTTTATATTGAGCTTGTACAGTCTATCATATTTTTGATTAATTAATAAATTGTATAAAAATGTATACCTATAGTTATTTCTCTGAATGCCATTTGATGTAGAAAACCAGGCTTACGTTAATAATTTAAATTTACAAATCATTAAATTTAAATGATTTAGACTATACAGTGTATACTCTTTATAACGAATTTCAAGGGACCGAGCATTTTTTTCGTTATACGGGGTGAGAACAAATAAGTAGTTTTGTGGGAAACCATCCAAATTGAACTAATTTCTAGGTTATAGAAAGTTTTTCGTTATAACGAACGAAGTTATGACGAGTTTACATTGTAACCGATTTCAAAATTCAAAAGAGTACAGAGTTATTTCATTGTTTTGAGTTTTCATTTCATTGGTGAGACTGCCTAGACTCTTTTAATATTAAAGAGGCATGTAAATAATAATGTTGACTGTAATAATCATACAAACACTATACATTGTTTTATCTTCTTATAATTGCATGCTCTTCTATGCTATCAATTTGAAAAGGTATCACCATATAAGTTGAATCACCTTTAATTCGTTATTGTCGACTAAAGTCTTCGAACGACCGCGTGATGCATTTTCAGGTCGAAATTCCCAGAACGGAAGCGAGCAAACCAATAACAGGTGGTGCGTTGGTTTGTAGTGTTAGCTCCGTAAACGTTGTCGATGTTCGCCCCCCGTTACGATCCAAGACAAAGCGTCTTGGGTTGAAATTTCTAGCCTGCTGGAAACGGCAAGCATCCCTTACACCTCCGCTGTGAATACCGCTGTAGGTATTCAGGTGAAGGTAGCCACGTCCACCGCCCATCGCAACCTCACTCGTTTCCTTCGGGACAACCAGTGGGGCTATTTCACGCACTCTCTCGAAGAGGAGCGTAAACTACGGGTCGTAATCCGCTACTAGGTGCCGTCACGGCAATCCATAGATTTCCAGCCATCGCGGCTACACTACAACGGCTCGCGCGCGCAGCTGTTAAAAAATAAATAACTCAAATAAGATAGAGTAAATCGCGTATTTACGTCTATCTTCCCCTAAAAATAACCGTCAAACAATAATAATAACTTTTGTTATGTCTATTTTTAGACTTCGGTGCCATCACCGTTAGTAAATTTAAATTCAATCTTATAAAATACGTGTTGCGCCCACGCTTTTGTAATCGATCCCTACTAGCTCCCGCACACTTCGCGGTTCTCAATAATATCTCGACCCTAGGTCGTCCCCGCGCGGAGCCCTCTTGATATTAATTTCGCGATACAGTGACTCACCTACATCACTTGAACAGACATATGAGATCATCTCTCTCACACACGTGCACATATATACACATGGTGGGAGGGTTTTGTTTTTTTTCCCCTCATCGAACTGAATCGAATAGTTTTAGTTCGTTTCAATCCGATATACACGTATTCATTTGTGAATCATGCAATTTCGATTGTATGGTTCACAAATGTATATATGTATGAATAGCTTAGAATAGTTAGCTA
Source organism: Antheraea pernyi (assembly GCA_015888305.1). Lineage (NCBI taxonomy): Eukaryota > Metazoa > Arthropoda > Insecta > Lepidoptera > Saturniidae > Antheraea > Antheraea pernyi. Next base: position 77,588 of record MU159667.1, read on the forward strand.
GGACAGACGCGTCTTTTTCCAGGTAACAGCCCAAGCCGAGGTGTGCGTGCACCCTTGTGTATGTTACCTAAAACCCAAATCGGTTGTGTGCCTTAAGCGCCAACCTTAGTAGTCCGGTGAAGCTGTGAAGACCCTGCCGGGTCAATAGCATAGTCAGTTCGAGATGAAAAAAAAAAATAGTTATCGATGTTGCGTGCCGCTTGTGCCGCGTTACTGCCACAACGGTACTCATATTCCATAATTACTCGAATCTTTAAAGTATCCATGATGACAAAAAAGATTGAAATGCGATGAAAATGTCACACTAACCAATAAACAAATGACTACTTTTCAAAAAAGAATTCCATGTTTTTAAAATAAAATTAATTTGAAATTAGAATTCTTAGCCAAACAAAAATTATTTTGATTTGAAATGGCCAGTATTACAGAACGGCAATTTCATAGGTAAAGACCTATTATAAATAATGCCCATTTTTAATCAACTCCTTAAGCAAATTGTTAAACATCTAAATGACATCACAGTATTTTTATTGGAATAAAGTTGTGTAAGTTATATTACCTAAATAAGTGTTAAAATATAACAGAGGTAACTAAATAACACGTTACAAGAGTCAATTAAACAGAATTACATAGAAAAAAACAAACAAATAAATAAAACAACCCACCGTTAAACCAGACGAAGCGAAGTGCACCTACTCATGAAAAAGTAGTATAAATAATTAGAAAAAAGACTAACTATTATTGATTAAACATAACAATACATTTCACACTAAATTTAAGTCTTAGAATTTAAAAAAAAAACTAAAATAATGTTTAACTATGTATGGTGTATATATATATATGAGAAATATACGCTGTTATTTTAAACGAAAACACACATTTACCATTTTCTCGATATCACGAATATGGTAATATGTCAATTTCATACGTGAAATTATAACAAATGGACGATAAAATAACGTTAGTTTATCTTTATATTGCTTTCAGTGCTCAATGTGTACGACGACGCACTCAACGAGGGAATAATAGATCAACGAAAGTATTCGTTTGAAGCTTTTGAAAGAGATGAACGGAGCATCTTTAGGGATATCTATAAAGAGTACCGCGCAATGAACGAAAGCAAACCGATGGGTTACAAAGAATGGCTTGTTATGAATAACTTTGGCTTACTACCTGACAATAAAGAGTCGCTATTTCAAATGAAGATTAGCGAACGTAATACGTCAGATGATAAAAGACGATTCATAAATACTGTTAAGAAAGGAGATATCTTAATTACGAAACGTAGTTCAGGAGGCTTAATTGGTCATGCAGCTATCATGACTACGGATTATTGGGTTTTAGAGATGCCCGGAGGTAGTGAGCCGGCTAATAGTATCCCTGATAACAATCGACAAATCGGAAAGGATGACTGGTTCGAAATGCATGCGTCTGATTGGACAACCGTGTACCGTTGCCCTGACAGTGAGGTTGCGAAAGAGGCTGCCGATTGGGCGGACCATACTTACTACAACCCTACAGGAGGTGCTACAAAAGTCAAACATATTACGTACAAATTAACAACAGATAGCGTTTCAGTAAATCCTAGTTATAGCTCCAAGCTTGTGATTCAAGCGTATTATTTCGGCACCGGTTCGAAGCTAGTTATCAAAGACTTACCGACGATCAAAAATGTAATAGCTCCAACATTGATACCGTCTTATTTCTTAAGTCCATATAAGTTAGTTAACATAGGAAAATATTAAAATAATCATGTAAAAGTAGTAAGTGATTAACTTGTTTTGTTGTATATAAAAAAATATTTTAAAACGATAGGTAATTTTAATTTTTTTCCAATCAATAAAATCGTAATCTGCGTGATTATTTTTTATCGCCTCAATGATTAAACAAGGTGTTTTGCAATTACTTCGCACTGAGTCAATTTTTTCATGTTATTTTCCTGTTATACTCTTTTGAATAATTTACCTATACCTGATACACCTTTTTAGCTTCTTAATTTTTTCAAAAACCTGAAATTATAATTAAGCGTTAATATATAAAGAAAGTTGTATGTTATACTAGCTGACCCGTGTAACTTCGTCTGCATCAAATCGGTTATCACCGGTTTCAATTGTATTTTTAAATGCGAAAAAAATTAATAAACCTAAAACCCGATTGCAGACACACCTACCATTTCCAATTGTAAATCCAAACTATTAAGGCACTCACTCAAACATATACCTAGATGGTATGTGAGAAATCTTTTAAAATAGGCCTACAACCCGTTCATAGCATCATTTGCCGGGTTCAATTAAAATAAAAACTAACCAAGGCATATTGGTGATAATGTAAAAAAAGCTTGAGAGGTCTATGGATTCTCAGTTGGAACGAAGTTCATTTCCCTTTTTTGTAGACGTTTATTATACAGTCAGTATAGTTTACATTATAAAATATCAAGTTGATAGAGTTAAATTGTAAATTAAACGATAAAATATATTCATAAAAGAAATAATGATAAATGAAACACTGAATGATATCATAACTATTTTCAACTTGTATTAAAACTTTTTCACACTCCTTTGTATTGCAGAAAAATATAAATATTAAAAAGATATGAGCACGACGCGTTAACTGTCACTTGCTGTAACTATTCGTCTAAGAGCTAGCAATGGTTTCGACAACGAATTCGAATAAGCCAGTTTTTTATATATCTTTATGTTCTTCTAAACAGCGTTGGGCTACCTGGCTGCCGGTAAACGTTGAGTTTATTAGTGCATATCGCACCTTTACAGGCAAAAATATTGAACTTTATAGAATTTTAGAATGTTTTGTTTTTTACTAACTTTGAAACGCTACTAAAACATGTAATTATTATTGCCAGACATTTTTGTTATTAACAATGATGTGCCCGATGCCATTTTTTGTTAATAAAAAAGTATGTTCTTATTGTAAAAAGTATGTTAGCTGTAATTTTAATATTATTTTATTTAGACATAAACGAGAGTAAATTAAAAATAATATATATAGAATAACTTAGCTATAGCTATAGTTTAGCGCAACACTGGCTGTATGATAAAGACAGTGATAATTGAGGAAGCGCCTGTTATAGACTCATGTATTCAAGATGGCGGCAGTCCCAAGTCATAGGTCTACGTTTATCATTGTTTTCCAAAGTTTACGGTGAAATCTTAATATCATAATAGTTAATAAAATGAAATATGCTCTTTGCAATGGAAAAAATAAAATGGTTTGAAATGAATTATTTTATTTATAAAAAATATCATGGAGCACATTATTTATTGTCAATAACAAAATTGTCGGGCATTAACTATATTTTTTTGTTTTTTGTTATTCTGGAGAACTCTTGGAGAAATTTTACGGGACAAAAAGTATTTTAGATGTAACCTTGTAATATTAGGTATCACTGTGTCAAGTTTTGTCAAAATTAGTTCAGTACTTTCAGAGTGATACGTGTTCACACGGATAGAAAGACAGACAGACAAAAATTGTACAAGGATTATTTTTGGCTTTTATATCGATAAAAAAGTTTACCCCGATCAAAATTTTCAAAAATATTTAATATACAGATTTGACCTTGCTACAGTTTTATTATAATATAGATAGATAGAAGAAGATAAATATAAATATTAAAAATTGTTGGTGTTTGCTAGTAAATATAGAAAAACAGTAATATATCAAAAATCAGTTGATCAAACGCGACATGAGTAAATATTCGATTTATTATAAGTTATTTTAGCATACTCAAATATTCAAATTGTAAAATAATAAAAATTATTTAAATTTAACTTCCAGTGATATACATTATTAAATTGAAACAAATTTCAACAGTAAGTAGATAATTTCATCCAAGCCGTAGCCTGAAGGTAACATATTGAAACATTTGTCAGGGTTGCCTTGTCGATTGTCATTCATATTCTCGGAATGAGTTATTTACTACATTTGTTTATAAAGAATCCTACTTTAAGCCTCTAAAGAGGGTAAAACACTAACGTTATTAGAGATCCTCTATTGAAGCAGCTGCAGTAGTAGCCTCCAATGACGTAGTTGGAAGATACCACAATACTAAAGGGTTGATGAATAGGTATCCCGTATTAGGTGGCGACCGATTTTCAAAGTTACAAGTGTCATCCTGTGGAATCTCTTACCTTTATCAAGTACCAAGGAAATCCTTGCTGGGTATGATTTGTAATTTTAGATAACATCAGATTGTGATCCTTATGCAACTCTACCATATTATTGCTATGGCAGTTATATAGAGATAACCTACGCATTCTTAAACACATAAGGACAGACTGCCTGAGAATGATGTGGTAAGTCAGGTATGTAGTAATATGACTCAAAGGTAAAATGAGACAATTCTAGTGTCATAAATTAAAAGCAGCTAAGGTAATTTTTAACGAGGAAGAAATGCATCAATAATTACAAATAATTTTGAGAGTACACAGAAAATAAGAACCGCTCAAACAATATCTAATCCATATTAAGACTTTAGACTTGAAGGTTGAAAGCCGTAACAGTTTTATGTTCATACTCAAGATACCAGTACATCCCCTTGAGCGTTACAATGTTTGATTAGTTTATTATTGTTGTAAGTCTTACTCAACTGTACCTATATATATTGACGTTCAAATCAACGAACAATTATAATCGTTACCATACTAACATGGGGAATGTACGAGATTCCTGTACTGTCCTATCAGTCATATTGTTAATAGCATCTATTGCACTTTTAACTGATTGTGCAGAGGAACCATCGAAGCGTACGTATATTTTTATTACATGTTTAAGCATTTGCATGTGTATTGTTATTTTCGTTATTATTAAGAAGATTATAAAGATTTTATTTCTTCTTCTTTGATGACTATAGGGTTCCAATATACAATAGCTCGCTACTTAGTAGTTTTCAGAGTGATTTCATAATATCTAAAAATTCATGTATCTCGTCATTATTTCTAATCCACTTCACTTGTTTATTATCAAATCAAAAATACTTTATTCAGTTTAGGCCCTAATAAGGCGCTTATGAACGTCAAAACTACCACCGGTTCGGAAAACAACCCAGTCACCGAGAAGAACCGGCAAGAAACTCGATTGGGTACATCTTTTTAGCATATATATATATATATATATAGATATATATATATATATATATATATATATATATATCAAATACATTATCCGTTACAATACCGTTTTTAGTGGATGCACAGAGAACAGTCAATTGCAGACGTCACCATCGTTCACGTATTGATCCACTCTGTAGTAGCCTTTCGGCACTAAAACCCGCTTGACATGGTGCTTAAATTTACAGTCCGGCAAATCGGTAATATGTTTTGGGACTTTATTGTAAAACCTAACACTATTACCTAAGAAACTATTACTGGTTTTGGTAAGTCTGAAACATGGGACGACCAGTTTGTCACAGTTTCTAGTATTTAGATCATGCCGGTCTTTTACAAAATGCAGGTTTTCAAAGTTTTTACCGACGTACATTAAATTATCAAGTTATTTACCAAGTTATATTACGGAAGATACCGACCATTATGATATAATATAGAGTTAAATAGCTCAAGTTTATGGATTAAAATGTCGCTACATGAGAGACTAAAATCTTGTCAAGAACTATGAAAAATTCGATTTATATGATGCTAAGTCAGCCGCTAAGGTTAAATAAAGTTTTCCATTATTATTCTAATAAAGTGATAAACATTTTAGAAAAGAAATTCCAGTTCCATGTTAGTTACATGTGTATTTCTTTAATATCTGTTTGTGATTGATTCATATGAGCATATATCGTCATTGATGAATGGATTACTGATGTAGTTAGAGTGTTAGCTTACTTTAATTTGGGAAATTTTCTTTATATACCTTCAGCGATTTTTTTAAACCTATACATTATGTAATTGTTCTTTAAAACGCCTTATAATTAAAAATATATTAAGTTTATAATATTTTCATTCTTTTAGTTCTAGATTTGTACAACAATGCAGTCAGTAAAGGAATAATCGACAAAGAAAAATACTCTTACGAAGATTTTGAAAGACATGAAGAGAACATTTTTCGGGGTATTTATAAAGAATATCAACTCTTGAATGTTAGCGAACCGATTGATTACAAAGAATGGCTTTTTATGAATAACTTCGGTATACTACCTGATACGAAAGAGTCGCTATTTCAAAGGAAGATTACTAAACGCAGTACTGCAGATAATAAAAGGCGTTTCATGGCTACGGTAAAGAAAGGAGATATCCTGATTACTGGGCGAGGTATAGGAGGTCTAATTGGCCATGCTGCAATTATGACTACTGATTATTGGGTTTTAGAAATGCCTGGAGGAAACGGTTGGCAAAATGGTATTCGTGATAACAACCGACAAGTTGGAAAGGACAAATGGTTCGATATACATGCTTCTGATTGGACTACAGTATACCGATGTCCAAACAGCGCGGTTGCGAGTCAAGCAGCTGTCTGGGCAGATCACACTTATTACAATCCCTCAGGAGGTACTAAGAAACTTAAGCATATTACTTATCGGTTATCGACGGACATACGCTCAACTAATCCGAGTTATTGCTCTAAACTTGTCATACAAGCGTATTATTATGGTACCGGTTCGAGAAAAGTCATCAAAGATTTGTCTTTAATCGGTATAATTGTTGTCCCTTCCACGATTCCTTCTTATTTCTTACGTCCTTACCAGTTAGTTAACAAGGGGAAATATTAAAAAATTGTGTCTTACCTACGTAAAGTAGTAACTTTTGTATTTACTATAATTATCCTTTATTATTTGTTAACTTTTAAACGACTGTATTATGAATTATTATATTGTTCATTGCAATAAATATTGTCTATGATGTCTAAGTTTATTTATTACTAGCTGATGCCACCATGCCCACTTCGTTGGGCGATAAACACTTATAAAAAAACTCCTTTTGTGACTTAAATATAAAAGTTAGACATATGCTGTCCTTGACTTTTTTATAGGCATTATCAAGCTCTACAACTTTTCTCTAGAACTAAATCATATATCTCTCATAGCTGAGGCAGCATTCGCAAGAAATTTTTTCGTTCGACCGTTTTTTCTCCGACTTACTTTGCAAATCCGACTACCACAAAAAAGTCTTTTCATTTTTCGGGTCAATATATAGCCTATAACACTCACAAATTACGTGGCTTTCTATTGGTTAAATACTTTTTTAATTTTTTTTTTAACGTGTGGAAATCCCTTATGGATACGCCACCCCCCCGGGGGAGAGGGTGGGTTATGTCCGACTCACACAGACTAAAACCCCACGGTGTACCGACAGACTGCTTTGTGGGGGCGGGAAGGGATCGTGCGAGCTAATCAACCTTGTAGAGCCGCCCCCACGGTCCGCCCGGCGGAAGATGACCGCCGGGCTCCTACCTATAGAGGGACAGACCGGGCACACACCGGCTGACCGCCCTCGTCCGCCGGACCTGTGCAATGAGGAGATGGGCCCCCCGGCCCATCCCCTTAGGTCCAGCTACGGTGGCGGAAGAAGTTGGGCGAAGCGCCTCCTCCTCCCGCCTGTCCTCCTTTGGCGGAGACGGCCACTTTGAGGGTCTGCCTCGCGGGCCCCCTCCGCCTCCTCCTTCTGCGAGATGACCTCCTCGCAGAAGGAGGCGATAAGTCCGTTCCCACGGCCGCCGCCAGGATGCGGCGCTGCTCCCCCCACGCAGCACACTCAGACAGCGTGTGCTGCGCGGTATCTTCCTCAGCGCCGCACTGGGTATTCGTGATAACAACCGACAAGTTGGAAAGGACAAATGGTTCGATATACATGCTTCTGATTGGACTACAGTATACCGATGTCCAAACAGCGCGGTTGCGAGTCAAGCAGCTGTCTGGGCGGATCACACTTATTACAATCCCTCAGGAGGTACTAAGAAACTTAAGCATATTACTTATCGGTTATCGACGGACATACGCTCAACTAACCCGAGTTATTGCTCTAAACTTGTCATACAAGCGTATTATTATGGTACCGGTTCGAGAAAAGTCATCAAAGATTTGTCTTTAATCGGTATAATTGTTGTCCCTTCCACGATTCCTTCTTATTTCTTACGTCCTTACCAGTTAGTTAATAAGGGGAAATATTAAAAAATTGTATCTTACCTACGTAAAGTATTAACTTTTGTATTTACTATAATTATCCTTTATTATTTGTTAACTTTTAAACGACTGTATTATGAATTATTATATTTTTATTGCAATAAATATTGTCTATGATGTCTAAGTTTATTTATTACTAGCTGATGCCACCATGCCCACTTCGTTGGGCGATAAACACTTATAAAAAAACTCCTTTTGTGACTTAAATATAAAAGTTAGACATATGCTGTCCTTGACTTTTTTATAGGCATTATCAAGCTCTACAACTTTTCTCTAGAACTAAATCATATATCTCTCATAGCTAAGGCAGCATTCGCAAGAAATAAACGTTGGCTTGACTTCACCTAATGTAGGCAGATAATATTATAAGAAGCTCAGCAACTGTTGTAAAGACTAGCATATTCCATATTCAGTACAACGTGTCGAAACTTACTTTTTTGACATCCACAGCACAATATTTCATAATACTTGACTAAATAAATTATCTGATTTGTAAGTTCTGTTCTTAAATCTTTATATTTAGTTGTATTGAAACTACACATTTGAGCAATAAAAAATTCAAACATTTCCAATCGTCGTTGTTGATCTGTTTATCATAATTGTAGAAAATTAATATAAATCAGTAATAAATTACAGCTCCTACAAAGAAAATTGGATAGTCACAAAACATATGTTTGAAAAATATATAAGCATAATATTTCTATCTTCTTGTTAATTTTATCAATACATAATTATTTATATTATTCTTATATAGATATATGATATCGTCATATGTTTTCCCAAGTGCTTTAAGTGTAAATTTGAAACTTAATAATAGGCGGACGAGTGATATATGACAGAATTGCAATTAAATATTTTTGTAATCTTTAACTTTTTCTGGGTTGACTCTAGTTAGAAAACGCATCATTCGATACATATGGATCGTTATAAGCTTTATGATATTTGAATATTAGTCTAGAGAGAACAAGTAATAGTGTAAGTTTTCAATAGAGTCGTGCTATGGCTCACTGCAACACAGAACGTTAGTAAAATAAATAAACGTATCAGTGGCCAATCAACTCCAGGCAGAAGTGCAATGTAACGTCCATCCTTTTTTTGCATGGGAAGATCCCTAACAGATACTCATCTCGTCGGGCAACTGAGGATGGATTATGTCCGATTTGCACGGACTAAAACCCCATGGTGCCTTCATATACCTTTTAGGTGAGAGAGCAGGGACTGCCGGCTGGCACTGCGTCTACTCCCCCGACAGATGTAAGGCCTTCAAGGGGCTCTGACTGCGGTCTGAGGGGTCAAAGATGGTAGACCCCTCAAAGAGGGAGTGGGTGTTAGACCCCCCTGACGAATTGTGGGAGTCGCATCGGCACAATGCGCCTCCACCACATGGGCCTGTGCAGTTTAAACTGTCAAGGCGACGGACATACCCGTGTCCATCGCACCCAGGCCCATCTACGGCAGCCGGAGGTCATCACCTACGTCCATCCTAATATGTAATGATGGATTTCGCCAAAATAACGGATTCATCAATCAAATACTATATATTTTTTATTTGCTATGAAGATACCAAACTGTAAATGCCAGAACAAAGCTTGAGAAGCTGTGACGTCACGTAGGAGTGCTTAGAACCTTTTCAACAAACGAAATAGAATTTATATTCACTTTCCTTATCGGATACCTACGTACTTGAATAAGCACCGTGCAGAATCTTGGAGTCCTAAATCCAGTTGTATGACTTTTACGTGGATAAATGAATTATTCATAGTAGTACTTTGTTTTAAACAAGATAAGATGTGAGCCTACTGAAATGACTTCGATGAAATTTGGCAGAGGCAAACCAAAAGTCGGTAAATCACTGCCCATGTATAAAGATATACTTTCCAGACAGAAGATTTATTTCTTAGAAAATATTACGCATCTTTTGGTGAAACTAACTAGTATATCAGTATTTTTCTTTATTATCTTCATCCATCTGAGGCAGACATCAGTGATGCTGTTCCCGCAAGTTTTACTGTTATTATCGTCGATTGATTGATTACTCTATTTGTCGCTACGAGGTTCAATTTATGTGTAACAGTGTAACAAAAATTTGTTACTCTTTAGCATCACCCGGGGAGCACGTGCAGAGGGGAATTAGAGGTACACACTTCCTGCAGACGCGAGTAATATCAGCTCCCTTTTTCCCATCACATTGTTGGTTTGACCGTGCTTCTATAACTTACTATAATATTCTGGGGTTTTACTATAGTACTGCCTAGATCTATCTCTTATTATTCCTCTGTATATAAGGCTACCCTTGTCTTACAGTTTGTTTAGTGACACTTCTTTGAGTTACGACCATGGCAATGTTGGTGGGTCAAGTTCGTCTATTCATTTACATAGTAATCAGAGAGAAACCAAGTTTAAATTTAAGGCATAACACAGATTTCTATTAGTGAACAAAATTTTCTCTAGTTTCGAAAATTATCTCTTGCGTCCAAAATCATTCCTCATAATATTAAAAAAACTAAAAGTTCTGATGTTATCTGCGTTTCGTATACATTTTCATATATGAATTAATCTTGTAGGTTTTCGTATGGATTTAAGTTTTACAATAAAACTTATTTTGAGTATTATTTTAAGCTAAAATATGCTTTTTGTTTTGAAATAATTGTTATTATTACGGAAATAATTCAGTCTTAAAAAATATATTTTTCATAACTGAAACACCGTCACGCCTGTTGACTTTGTTGCAATACAACGATATGATAATGTTGTACCTATTGATTAATAGATAGTTTATTATATTTAAATTACCTTTATATTTTATTAAAAACATTTTGTAAAAACAATAGTTTTATATTATATCTCATAGAGTTAGTTTATTAATAGTTAATTTAGGCATTGGCATCCATTAATGGTGCAGTATCCTCCCCTGTGGCCCCTCTGTCTGCAATTACCGATGCACTGGTAGAATACACATCTCGGGAATGGAGGATCCACATATATTGTATCCCTCTTAACCATGGTGTGAGACGACTCTGTAAAGAAAAGTATATATAATCTCTTGCCATTTTCAGACATTAAAAAAGTTAATTTGTCTAACCTCCATCAAATTAAATCCAGTTCTGATTTATTTGGAGTTAGTAGGAATGTAGAAACTTTGTTGTCATATTCTTTAATTGCTTGTGCGTCTATGTTATTAACCGACTTAAAAAAGGTGGTCATCAATGTGTTTGTAATTTTTTAAAGTTTGTTACCTCTGAACTTCGTCGCTTATAAGCTGTTTTTTTTAAACTTAAAAGGAGGTATTTTCAAGGGCGTCCCATTTTAATTTCGTCAGTGTTGGACCTATGATTCCAGAGATACGACAGGTAAATCTCGAAATTGAATTGAAAAGATTTATGGCAAAACAAGTCTAGCTATCCAATTATGAGAAAGTAGCTATTCTTGATTTTTTTATCTACCCTAAATACCTATTTTTTATAATATAATACTGCCGACAAAATTCAAAACTCAAAACAATGGAATGGCACTCCGAATAGTGATTATATACTTTTTATACAGTTTATTACTTCTACTACACTTTAAAATATATATAAATAACGCAATGTATATACATATATTAGCGGGCCCGACGGACGTTGTCCTGCTTTGATAATAAAGAAATCCTAAAAGTCAACCGTAGCGCCACCTACCGAGTCCAATTGTGAATCTAAACCACTCTCGGATTTACTGGAACACGCACACAAAATTTAATCAAAGTCGGTCCAGCCGTTTAGGAGGAGTTCAGTCACATACACACGTACAGAAGATATATATATATATATATATAAAGAAGATACAAAGTATTTATATAGCTCATGGAAAGCGATCGGTAATGATGACGTGAGTTCCATGATTTTTGTTCACTCAAAAACTACTAGCTAACGAGCCTAAAGACGTTTACCATTCAAAAATTTATATATTTTTTATGTCATTGGTGGCAAACGAACAGGTGGGTCACCTGATGTTAAGTGATCACCACCGTCCATGGACACTAACAACACCAGAGGTGTCGCCAGTGTGTTGCCACCCTTTGGGGGCAAGGGTTAGGGGAGGGAGATGAGAGAGGAGAGGGGAGTGGAGGCGGGCCTCCGGCGCTCTCACTGACCGAACGAAACGCAACAATGCAAGCACTGTTACTTCACGTCGGTTTTCTGTGAGGGGGTGGTACTACCCCGGGCGAGCCGACCCATTAATACTTTATATGGTATACTGACCACCTATTTCTTCTTCCCCATGAACCGCAGTGAAGACGGTCACGATGAAAATAGCGAATACAATACAAGTCTTCATGTTTGAGGCTCAGGAATATCTGTAAACGATTCTCACTGTGCGATTTATTTATACAAGTCCCACTGGAGTACAACACATTCGACAGCGTACCACCGTCGAGTCGCATAAGCGAATCAATTCATACCTAATACCTAAGTAAAGTATGCATTGCTGCGAATGAATGCCGCGCGACGTTGAACGCTTCAGCAAAACGAGATTGGAAACGAATTTAAATAAACATTCGCGGTGCACAATGCCGGCGACGAGTAAATACATATTGGACAAAGGGAATACCCGAGTCAATTTCTCTGATACAGAAATGCAAGTGATAAATTCTGTTTCGTCGTTGATCTATTTTCGACTTTACTGTCGTAATTGTAAAGTCTGTATTACGTTGAATGTAAATTTTTTGTATTGTTCTGATATCGTGGTTTTGTTGCTATACTTTATCTTATTTGAGGATATTGCCATCGTATGATTAGTCAGTTTCTTTGCGTTTTCTTTGTTAAGTCCTGTCTTTATGGACGGATAGGGTAATGACATGAATGTGGTAATCTTATGGAAGTATATAACCTACATTTTGTTAAAACGATTTGATAAAGTTTATGTGGAGACTAACTTCTGCCCGCGACTTCGTCCGCGTGGAATAGTTACTTCGGGCTAACACTTAGAGCCTGTTCAGTGGAAGTGATTTACGCGCGAATCGACTCGCGCGCTTCAAAATATATTAGGTCCAGATACCGCGTTTCTATCCTAGGAAACGTCGCATACGTCTTACGGATAGACGACTGACGACTATCGCCACAGACTCGCGCGTAGTACTTGGACGCAGCAATGGGTCCTGAGTATCTCGAGGCGAGCGGCGCTCGCGCGTACATCGCTCATTGCACGCGTTTTACGTGCGAGTTAGGAAACGCGCCGCATCATCTGGACGGGATATATGTAGCTCTAGTAACTCGGGTACACGCGAGTGTCGACTCGCGCGTAAAACGCCTCATCTGGACAGGCTCTTACACGCAGCGGACTGCGGAAGCTCACAAAAGGAAAAAAAA
>MU159667.1:96547-141271 GCA_015888305.1 Antheraea pernyi
CTTCTGCGGGTCGCGTTTCGGGATCAGCCTGTGCATATCCAGCTTTTCGAAGGTCGGCATGACAGCGGCGACCGGCGATGGATAGTGTATCACTCGGTGGTCGCCATTATTTTTGGATTGTACTGTGCTTACCATCAGGAAACAAAGACTAAATGTTTCACAAAAATAAAAAATCTAAAAAGTACGTTACATCTACATTCTTATTACATGTATAAATATAAATAAAAGAAAAATATTATTGATAAACTTTAAAACGATAAAGTATTAAAATAAAATCGCAATAGTAACTAATATTATAAATACGAATGTGAATTTATTCGTTTGTTATGCTTTCACACCGCAATTACTTATCGAGCGATCTACCTATGATTCAAACATCGAAATAAGATTATAGTGTCCTTTTATTCTAAAAAAAGGTACAGTTCTGGAGCAAGAAGTTACGAAAGCGAAGCTGTTAGCAAAAGCTAGTGGAATATATTGGATCAAACGATAACACTTTTTTATCTTTCGCGTTTTGTACACATAGTCAATGTAGTATATTATATGGACCTATGACGTATAATTAATATACGTGAAAACGGGTTCTAGATTAGTATTAAACGTAGTCTTGTAATGATCACACGGTGTAAACATTAATTTCTCTATTTATATATTACATTATAATATATATTATAACAGTTTGTACGCAGTAATCGTAAATTTTGTTCCTACAAATCTAGTTTCCTTAGTTACCTAATTCGGTTTAAAATGAGACGAGTCGCAAAAATCTTAGGATCAAACTGCTACCTAAATGGACACAAAGAAATTATTAATATTTAAAGAATTAGTGTAGGTATTCGTGGAGTAAAAACAAGTTTCCTGATAATAAATCAGATAGTTACAGTTAACAATGTAGTACAGAGAATTAGTAGGTAGATGGCGCTTAAAACAAATTCAATTATTTAAGTTTCATTGTGAAGTAATCTAAAAGTAGTTTCTAACAAAGGTGGTAGAGCCACACTGAAGCTATTACTGGTTTCAGCATGAATGGGTCGGCTCACCCGAAACCCGAAACACCGACCTGAAGTAACAGTGCTTGCATTGTTGCGTTTCGTTCGGTAAGTGAGAGCGCCGGAGCCCATCTACCCTCTCCCCCTCTCGCTCCTCCCCTCTCCTTCCTCCTCCCAAACGCAGGCTGGCAACGCACTTGCAACTCCCCTGGTGTTGCTAGTGTCTATGGACGGCGGTAATCACTTAACATTGGGTGACCCGCCTGTTCGTTTGCCTCCTATGGTACAAAAAATGGTTCATAATTTTTTTTAATAATTTAAATACTAATGGTGCCATATAACTCATGGAGTGATGGACTTTACTACCAATTCTGAAAAGTTTAATTTAAACTTCGGATTTATTTTAAGGCACTGTTTATTTATTTTACATGTGTGTATATATGTGTATATATGTGTGTGTGTGTATACATGTATATGATAAGTAAGTATTTTCACATTTTATCAACGAGCATCTGTCGATATTATATTTATAATAAAAAATCTTGAAGACCAATAAATATTAAACCTTAATGTGCCTGAAATTCATACATACTTAGGATTACAACACGACTTTATGAGATGAAAATAGCAGTGATATAAATTCTGTCTTTCTTTGGTCATATCACTCAAAACGTCCGTTCTGTGCATCTGTTTTAGTCTATGCTAATTAGCGTTTGATATTTTAATGTAACTTTAAATTAACTGGCATTTACTATTGCTTGTATATATTCTACTGTTGTATAATTTAATAATAATTTTCATGAATAAAGATTCTGGTACCTTAGCTACCAGAACCACAATCTATACTAATGTTATAAAGAGGTAAAGTTTGTAAGGTTGTAGGGGGTAATCTCAGGAATTACTGGTCAGATGTGAAAAATTCTTTCGGTGGTAGCGAGCTCATTTATGGAGGAAGGCTATATGTCATCACGCTAAGACCGATCGGAGCGGAGCACCAATGAAGAATGTTTCAAAATCGGATTTTCTCTTTCCTTTTGAGAGCTTCCGCTGCGTGTTAGTTAGCGCAAAGTAACTATTCCAAGCGGACAAAGTCGCGGACAGAAACTTGTCTAGTATATAGTACTTCGTGATTTCCTATTTTTCCTATTTCCTATATTTTCCTATTGAATTTAGATATAAATACGTAATATGTTATTTGTATAACATAGAGACGTTTTAACAATAAATAAATGTCAATTTCTATAATAATATTTAACTTTGTTAACTATATTACAGTGGCCAAAAAGATTGACAAAGACTGTGTACCTACGGGTATTTGTTGTTTTAAAATTAATGTAAAAGTGATATTCCTCGGTAATGTTGAGTTCCTTTACAAAGAAATAAACAAAAGAAAAGCGGTAAGTCGTGCTTACAATATAAATGTTTTCTACAAAAATATTAACGCATGTTTTTATTTTAATCCACTCCGAGGACAAAGTGAGTTTACAGAAACTAGAGACAAACGTATGCGTCCCTAGGGGAGTCGGTCGTCGGGCGTCACGTGATGAAATTACTATATTTTCTCCGTAAAGATTGGATAGAAACGAACAATAGTGTTGACACTGGAAAATTATATTATATCGTGTGTTTATTGTGTTGAAATAAGCTTTTGGTGTGATGAGTCTTGAAAATATTATTCGTACGTGAGCACGTGTAATGGAAGTTTGTATGTATTGTCGTAGCTTTTGTTTCTATTCTTTATTGTTTTTATTAAGTTAATTTCATTGAAAAATAGCAATATACATAAAAATGTTTATCTTTGAATATCTGTGTATGACGAAGTAGTTGTGAATATAAACTACTGTTAATAAAGTCATAAGTGGCAAACGAACAGGTGGGTCACCTGCTGTTAAGTGATCACCACCGTCCATGGACACTAACAACACCAGAGGAGTCGCAAGTGCGTTGCAACCCTTTGGGGGGAGGGATTAGGGGAGAGAGAGGGAGAGGAGGAGAGAGGAGGGAAGGTGGGCCTCCGGCACTCTCACTGACCGAACGAAACGCAACAATGCAAGCACTGTTACTTCACGTCGGTTTTCTATGAGAAGGTGGTACTCGTGTAAACCAGTAATCGTTTCAGCATGGCTCTACCACCATTGAAATATATATTTATTAATGTTATTAATTAATTTATTAATATATCAATGTTAATATTATTCAATTACCAAACGAATATAAAATATTTTTTTACTAGTTTTTGATCCCGGCTTCATTTGTGCTAATGTAGATCTTGCTTTTCCCTTAAGAACGGTACTTTTCCTCTGGATGAAAGGTACTCTATAGCCTTTCTTGTACCCCCAATAACGAATGTACAAAAGTTCATTTTGACCGGTCAATACATGAAAGCGTAAAAAATACACATTTACATTTATAATATTAGTCAATATATTTGTGGTCTTCGATTGCTATATCTTGTTAACTAAAATTCTGAAATCCAGAAACATAATATAGTTACATATCTGTAATATATTGAAAATAGTCATATGTTTAAATGTTTGAAAATATGGTTAGTTGGTTTGAATTTGTATATAAATACTAGCTGACCTGGCACGCGTTGCTGTGGCTTACATATTGAACTGAATAAAACACGTCCATCATAAAATAAACTGAAGTTGAAAAAGAAATTCAAATATCTTACTGTTATAGATATCTCACATATCTATAACAGTCGGTCCTACAGTTTTATGTATATATGTTTATTTGTAGTTTGTAATGTAACAAACATATTACATATCTGTAATATATTGAAAATTGTCACATGTTTAAATGTTTGAAAATATGGTTAGTTGGTTTGAATTTGTATACTGATGGAATTTATTTCATGGAAGGAATATTTCGATACTGATGGAACTTACAATTAGTAACAATAATCAATACTGACAATCATTTAATCTGTAATTAAAAATTGAGGGCGTTAATTGAAATATAAATTAACCTATATCTCAAGTTACACAACGCGCAGCACACATTAGCAGTTTGTCCCGCCTGGGACGTGCCACGTCGCGAGCTCGTCGCGGCCATAGGCCCGGATCTCTCGCTCTCGACTGTAAGATGGTTGAGAGTGAGACCGGGTGGAACTCCGTCGCTTCATACTGCGAAGCAGTTATGCTCTCTAAGGAGGGGGGGGGGGGCAAGTCGGACATACCCCACCCTAGCTGCCCGGCCAGGGTGGGTATCCATAGGATTTCCCCATGTAAAAAAATAAAAATATCTCAAGTTAGACCAAATTATACATAAATGCCAACTGTCATGAAGATCGGTTGTGTAGTTTCGGAGTTCATCGTGGACAAACATCATGATACTGGATTTTTATATATCAAAGATTTGAATATTATACATTGCATTGATAGGAAATATAAGGAAAATTGATCAATACTCGCTATACTTACTTTATATATACCTTAAACTCTTTCAAGTAGACATACCGACGTGTATTTCTCCCCCTCAACGCTGGGATCTCTCAACCGCGTAGGCATTTGTTCGTCATAAACACGTGCAAACAATTGCCGACTCTACCTGAAAAGGTAGTGAAGCGAACGCCCGACTGCGGCGTGTAATTTCTACTTCACTGTGGAATTTCTTACCGAGTTGCGTGTGTATATTATTAAGAAATTGTATGATTTGTGATAGGTTTTATTAATATATAACGTTGTTATTATCCTATTTCGCATAATGAGAGCAATGTTTCTCGAGTTTATTAAACTTTTTCAAGTAGACATACCGATGTGTATTTCTCCCCCTCAACGCTGGGATCTCTCAACCGCGTAGGCATTTGTTCGTCATAAACACGTGCAAACAATTGCCGACTCTACCTGAAAAGGTAGTGAAGCGAACGCCCGACTGCGGCGTGTAATTTCTACTTCACTGTGGAATTTCTTACCGAGTTGCGTGTGTATATTATTAAGAAATTGTATGATTTGTGATAGGTTTTATTAATATATAACGTTGTTATTATCCTATTTCGCATAATGAGAGCAATGTTTCTCGAGTTTATGCATGTCTATTTCCTTCGTATGTCCGTTTTTATGCTCGTATTCTTTGTGGTAATGGCATAGCTTAGAATATACTATCTGGTACTTGCGACTGCGTCTACCTTGTTTATTATCTCAGCATTATATCGGATGTATAAGGAGGCGTCAATTAATTATTGAGATATTTTAAACATTTTTTTACTCTCCCTCCCCTCTTAGTGAGATGTGAGATTTGTCTCGAACCCTTCCCCCTAATCTCAGATAAGATCTTCCAAAAATTATATTCTGAGTAGAGATGCGTTGAATTTATTAAAAAAAAAAACACAACTTACTTTATTATTTTTACTATTATAATTTAATAACATTTATTGTTAGCTTAGATTTCGATATATTAATAGTAAAGCTCGTATTCTTTGTGGTAATGGCATAGCTTAGAATATACTATCTGATACTTGCGACTGCGTCTACCTTGTTTATTATCTAAGCATTATATTGGATGTATAAGGGGGCGACAAAAAATTATTGAGACATTTTTAAGGATTTTTTTACTCTCCCTCCCCTCTTAGTGAGATGTGAAATTTGTCTCGAACCCTTCCCCCTAATCTCAGATAAGATCTTCCAAAAATTATATTCTGAGTAGAGATGCGTTGAATTTATTAAAAAAAAAAACACAACTTACTTTATTATTTTTACTATTATAATTTAATAACATTTATTGTTAGCTTAGATTTCGATATATTAATAATAAATAACTTTTTCATTTATTCATGGATTTTAATATATAGGAGAAATGTCTCAGATTTGTGCATATTTTAGTCTAGAAATATGTTTTACTTTAAATTAGTCTGATCTCTCTTATTTCTACACTACAAATTTGATAAGATACTGAAGATATGATTCTTATAGATCTAATTTTTTTCAAAATTATTTGTGAGGCCACTAAAAAAGTGCCTTCAGAGTTCATTTACTCGAATAACATTAAAATATATTTACTTTATTTATTCTCATATTAAAATCATTCGGGTGTACATCTGATGTCTGTAATTAACATTTAATTTACATGAAAAGTTCAAAGAAACAAATCTCGTTTAAAATATGAGTATTTTATTTTGATTCGAGATAATGTAATAATATTTTTACTGATCTCACCGACGTCTTTTTGAATATATAAATTTAACGATTATTACAAATATTTATTTATTTACACATTTTGCGTTAAATACGCAATGGCGGACTTAATGCCGTGGGCATTCTTTACCAGTCAACCATTAGGTGATGCAAAAATAAATGTTGGTAGGTGTAAAAGGAGAGGTTTTTATAAAATTATGTTTAATTGATTTACTATCACAATATATAAATAAAATATCAACACCGATATACTACATATATACTACACATATACAATACATAGACATAACACCATCATACATAAATATCGATACAATAAATAAAAGTATAATAGGTCAACATCAAGTACTAAAGACAGCATTAACCAGATAATTCTGCTAAATGAGACTTTAAAACTGAAACGGTTAGATAACATCCTGATTACATAAGTAAGCGCATTCCATAGGAGAATAGATTGGATATAGAGAGGCGAATGTACATGACCGCAAGTATGGACAGGACAGCAAAGAATAAGATTATTAGAAGAGCGAAGGTTAAGGTTATGATGACTAATAGATATAAAAAATGGTTACATAGTAATTAAATTTATATTTTAATTTAAATTATAAGTAATTATTGCATTAATTTTGCAATAACGAGTAGGAATAGGTTATATCACCCGCCTCGGCTGGACAAAGAGGCTACTTTAATAAACTTGGTGAGAAGGGATTGGATGCATAAGACTTATAGATTGAGCTCGTTGGTGTCTGAAGGACTTACATCCAACAGTGAACGAACACTGGTTGATTTATAAAACATTTTTTTACTTTTCTTTTTTCTTCGAATGCCTACTTCACTTACACGGATATTATAATCTTTATTTGTTTCCAATAATCTAGAAACGGCACATATATATAAGATATTATGGAGGAGGAGTTGTCAGATGTTTCAAGGTTTTGGAGCAGAGATCGCAGAATTAATTGTGTTATAAAAATTGTAAAATATTCATTTTCGAAATAATATAAAAATACAAAACTGTAATATTAATTAAGGATCATTAGTAAACTTTTTTTTAATACTATATAGGTTTTTAAAGTTTGTCCATATTTGCATCTGCTGATAAATTAGGATAGTTATAATCTAGACCTAGAGGTACTCCCTATCAAGTGCTCCAAATTGAGGATATAGATAGTTGGAGTCGACTTTTAAATTAAGTAAATAGTACTTTATAAATAACCAAAGCAACTCTCTCATAAAGTCAAGATGAACCCCTCGTGGAGTTAATATAAATTGTTGTATAATTCATTTCAAAACTTTCAAGTAAGAAAACAAATCGTGACTTGTAACTTCGATATATTGAAATAGGTGCCTGGTTCAAATATATAATTTAAATTAGAGGTTCTAAAATATGATTAACATAGTAAAATAGGGTTTATCAGTTAAAAACCATAATAAAATCAACATACTAAAATATCTATTACAAGACTTTATCTGGTTTACTACTAAATTTATAACGACATGAGTTCAGCTGGCAGTTTTTGCTGTGTTATGCAAAAAGGTATACAGTTGTTTTTTAGATTGTTCTAGTATCACTTGATGCTTTTAAATGCATGGTATGTAGATGTAATCATGGTTCTGATCTAATCATAAGACATGTTTCATTCTTAAAGCCTTTCAAGAAAATATATTAGCATAAAACACAACCGCCTTTGCAAGCAATATGGGGGTATTTTCATAAATACAATTTTCTTTTGGGTTGATATTGAATAATATAATGAAGTAGCGCATATTGCGGTACAACCATAGTCTTGTCTTTAATATTTTGTGACTGAAAAGGGCTTAGCGAACATTATTTTGATAGTATAATATCAATTGTGTTCTTGTCAATGTACCTGATAATAGCTAAGCTAAAAGAAGTAGAAAACCAAAAAACAATAAAACTGTGAACAATTACACGAAAACCTTTTAGAACTAACATGATCTTCAACAATATAGAAGACAACGATAAAGAAGAAAGAGAAATCCCTATAATAAACTAGTCTTACATCTACATATATATATTAACTTCTGCCCGCGACTTCGCCCGCGTAGAATACTTACTTTGGGCTAACGCTAACTGTAACTCGCGACTTCGTTTACGTAGACGGTAAAAATATTTTTAAATAATACGTACGTTAACCCCGATTTTGAAACATTCTTCATTGATGCTCCGCTCCTAATGATCTTAGCGTGATATATATGATATATCCTATTCCTCAATCCAATTCCTCCTTTCTCAATAAGGATCTATATAACACTGAAAGAATTTCCTGAGATTAGCGTGTTCAACCTAACAAACAAACACTCCA
Source organism: Antheraea pernyi (assembly GCA_015888305.1). Lineage (NCBI taxonomy): Eukaryota > Metazoa > Arthropoda > Insecta > Lepidoptera > Saturniidae > Antheraea > Antheraea pernyi. Next base: position 105,002 of record MU159667.1, read on the forward strand.
GCTATATAATATTAGTACAGTATAATCTCACTAATCCGGAACTTGGATAGATCGGCACGTCCAATAATCCGGCACTAATTATGACAGATGAAGAAATTGTATATGAAGAAATACAAGAAGAAGAACAATTTGTAGAAATATTGGAGCCACCAACTACTGCAACTGTAAGAGTTAAACGAGAATATTTGTTTCAATACCTGCATAGAATGGGCAAAAGAAAACGGCATATCTGTCAAAGATATTATAATTCTTCGCAAACAAGGACTACAAGTCACACAAAAGCAGACCTCAATTAAGGATTATTTTAAAACTATGTAATAACATATGTATATGTTAATTGAATACATTACACACATTTTATTCCCTCTATGAAATGCTTTATTTTATTCATTACCTATGACTTTTTCACTATAATCCACGAAACCGAACATTCCAATAATCCGGCACCCTCCGGTTTTGAATAGTGCCGGATTAGTGAGATTATACTGTATAGATAAAAGAATAACTGACTCACATATGAAACGCACAGCTCAAATTATTGGTGTCAAGACTGTAAAACATTGCAAACGGGTTCCTTTTCTTACACAGGTACAATAGTAAGGAAGGATATTTAGAAAATTTAGCCCCTATGGTGGTGAAAAAGAGCATGAAAGTTTGTATGAATAATTGGTCATATTTCGTGAGTCCGTCAGTTAGTTATTTTTTTTAGAAAATAATTACAGCATTGGGGGACTGGTGTTACTCTCGTTCTCAGAAAGTGTACCTCTCATTTCCCCTGCACGTGCTCCCCGTGTGGTGCTAAATAGTAACAAATTTGGCCGCTGTACTTTTCCACATACATTGAACTTCGTAGCAATAAAGAGAGTAATGAATCAATCGAACTAATAAAAGATGGATACTTTATTTAGTCATACGATTAAATAAAAAGAATAGTGTATAGAAAAAGCGTATAAAGCCGAGGGACATTGCTAGTAAATATATATGTTAAAATCGATATCTATGGCAAAGAGTACAAGGGTAGTTTGACTATAAGGTTTAAATCCTGCCATCGGGAAAACAACGTATTAATCGATGATAAGCCACTGTAAAATATGCATTTTATTCACACTCGGAATAATTGCGTCGTGGCAAACTTCTGTTAATTGCCTGTTCGGAGAACTGTTCGTAATTTCTGTAAACCTGATAAAATGTCTAACATACATTTTTTCATTAATGTTACTGAAGTAAATTTTAATTTTATTGCAGTTAAAGCATAATATTATCACGCCCGTAAGTAAATCAAATAGCGTTTGCATCAGAAGAAATTTATTTTGTTCTCGTATAAATTGAAATGCAATAGACTACTAATAGACAATTACACTTACACCCTATAATTCTGTAGCCGCAGCCCCTTTGCTGATTGATTTCTTTTTTTGTTCCTTTCTGTATTTAATCTGATGTTCCGTATAGAACTTAACTAAACTTAACTCGGATGCGCCGTGATGCTGTTATATGTTTTTCGATACAGAAGGCTGGAAAGCTGACGTTATTATTGGGACGATTCAACAACGTTCGAGACGACCTATTTTTAGAACTTTATTGTCGTTTTTCCTACATTTTTATAAATTCTTTGTTATTTATAACGAGTTCACATACACAATGTGATAATATGATTGAAATATATTAATAAAGCGGGAAGTATCTGTGAAAGGGCCAAATAGCTAAGAGCAGGGGAACTTCTGGGAGGTTCGACTGCACGATCATCACAGCCATACTAATTTCTGCAGCAAAATGGTCATAATGCTCGCGATGCTGATCTAGTTCAAAGGATCTGGATGGTAACATATGCTGGCTAGAATGCAACCTTTAAAAGTAATCAACATTGGCCTTTGATTATGTATGATGGCGGTTTGGGCAGTGTTACAGAAGAAGGTTTTTGGTATCTCACCAAACTGATATGGGAGTAACAGGTACTGTCACATCTCAAATCCTAACGTAAATCCTACTAGGGAAAGGGAAAGGGAGAAGGGAGGTGGGCCTCCGGCGCTCTCAGTGACCGAACGAAACGCAACAATGCAAGCGCTGTTACTTCATGTCGGTTTTTTGCGACAGGGTGGTAGTACCCCAAGCGAGCCGACCCATTCATGCTGAAACCAGTAATAGCTTCAGTGTGGACTGTTTTTTGCCTAAAAGGTTTTTTAACCTTTTTTAAATAAAAGCTTCTTCTGTACCCTTGAGAAGTTGTATGTACATTTTAAACAGGATCTGCTAATTATGTTGTGAAAGCGTAACAAATAAACTTACATTCGCATTTATGATATTAGTTAGGATTAGCTTTTACCCGCTACCAACGGCTTGTCAACGTGTATGCAAAATTTTATGATGATCGGCTAAATAGTTAAAGAGTTTAAATACAATAAATAACAATAACAAGCAAATCCAGATTCGCGTTTATAAAATTTATTAGTTTAAAAATAGTAAGGGAATTTTATGGTGGTAGAGCCACGCTGCAACTATTACTGGTTTTAGCATGAATGGGTCGGCTCGACCGGGGTAGTACCACCGTCTCACAGAAAACCGACGTGAAGTAACAGTGCTTGCATTATTGCGTTTCGTTCGGTCAGTGAGAGCGCCGGAGGCCCACCTCCCTCTTTTGCACGTCAAGTTCTATATTCTATCTTTTTAACGTCGCTTCTTCGTTTCATTGGTGACGGCAGTTTTATCGTGTTATAAATTGAAAGAAGTGTTCACTTTAAAGCGGAAGATTTATTACTCTTGTATGTTGTCATATGGTTATGATTTTTTCAAAAAGTGCACATTTTAACATTTATTGGGGTAATTTATATACGTATTGCGTATGGGAAGATTTTAGTATGTCAAATATTAAAGGACCCTTCGTCCGTACAAACTTATAAACGTATATTTTTATTTTCTTTTACAGTTCTGTTATGATAAATGCTGTACTCTCAATTCACATCGGCATCGACTTATTGACAGAAGGAAAACTAAGAAGCACCCGGAAACGTAAGTATAAAGTGATTGATGGATTTAAACTAAGAGAAACGTGTTTGAAAGAATATAGATACAAAGAGTTATCCGTCTTTTTTACTGCTTCCGTAGGGGTGTAGAGTATTTACTGTTAGATTAACTATTGTATATACAGGCTGAATGTTTAGACAGCAGCAAAAGGATACACTGTACTCGATTCTCGTTGTAAATTAATTTAAAAAATCCTAAACCGAATAAAGTATTTTTGATTTGATTTGACTGAGTACTCTTTTACATTTTTAAATTAATCATGGTCTGTATTATATAAATTTCATAATTTATAAATTGAAACAAATAATATTCGTCTGTGCTTTACATCTGTTTGCATTCCGAGCAATAATTATATATACTTTTTTACACATTATTAGTTAATCAAAAATATAATGGGCTGCATAAGTTCAATACAAAATATCAATGTTACATGTAGACAAGCCGCTAATCTACTATATACTACGCACCGAGCAATAATTATATATACTTTTTTACACATTATTAGTTAATCAAAAATATAATGGGCTGCATAAGTTCAATACAAAATATCAATGTTACATGTAGACAAGCCGCTAATCTACTATATACTACGCATCGCTAGTTTGGCTCAAGCGTCACGAGCATGTCGAAGTCATTGGTGACGCGAACGCAATAAGCATTTTGCCTCCCAAAAAAACGCTTAAAGCGGCTAAAGGGAATTACACTTCAAAAAAATAGTAACTAAGACATTTGTGGGAGTACTTTTAGCATATTCTTTGGTTATGAAATCAATAGAACGTTGTGATATTTAAGAGAAAATTTTGCTTCTAAACTTACACGAAACAGTATAAAAACGTTAGATGTTAATTCACGTACCAAAAAAGGAATTTCACACAGACGTAGAAAATGGGATAAGTCCTGAAGAATCCGAAACGTTAAGTCGAAAGTATCTAAATAATTTCATTTCACGTTCCACGTAACATTATGAAGAGCCCTCCTCTCGGCAGGGGCTGTGACATTCTTTATTTTTAGAATATTCTAGGTAAAAGGTTATATGGGTCGTTTGCGGGACAGCTTCTTTGATGTATATGAGTTTACGTTAATAATGTAAAAGACAGACAGTCATCCGAGCGGATGTTTCCTTTGCCGAGATAAAATCCGTACTTCGCTGCCGGCTGTGTAATTTTTGCGTACATTTGTCTGCTTTTTTTTTCATCGCGATACGAGTCAGGACGCGTTTTATGCGAAAAACATTAAATTGTTAAAGTAATATAGGCTACGTGTTATAATAATTATTATTGTTTTATATGAATTTATTGTAGCCTTTTCTTATCTTGATCATTCAAATTTTGTTACCTCAATAATCCTTTTAATAATTTTGGGATACCTTTTAATTTTTATCATTATTGTCGTCTCCTAATGATCCTAATGTTATGAACCTTGCGAAATACTCTGAAAATTTCCCTATTCATCTATTTAATCAAATGTAAAAATGTCATCAAAATATATTCAGCCGTTTACAAGATCAGCCCCGATAAAAAACAGACACCATAAGTTTTTTCTGTAGATCACAACTACATTTTTATAAGCTTATTTAGTAGTTATAGCTCATGCGAGTTAAGCAAACACTTATTGTGACATTTGAAAAGAGTACATTTTCTGGATAATAGGTACAAACTGTCTTTTTTAGTTCGTATTCATTATTAATTACTTAAGAAGTAATAGCTTAATAAACAGACAAATTCATATTCGCATGTATAATATTCTTTACGAATAATACTACCATAATATTGCTTATGAAAATATAATTTTGAGATGAAAGGTAAATAGAAAAATCGACTCTCAAATGATAAATAAGACAACACAGTACAAAGCTTGGCCGAAGTAAAACACAGCAAACAGACAAATGTTTTGGCAACATCTTTTCTATTTCTGGTCTCATCTCGAAAGCAAACAGCCAGTCGGTACGGAAATACAATTTAAGTTAGTAAACAGCCGGTTTCGGTGGTACCGGCACTTAGGCGCAACTTGTTTATTCACCAGAGTATAGTGCAGATGGCTTCGTGACTAAATTTTGTTGAATCAAGTGCCCGGATGCTTTGTAGGAATTCATTTAAAATTGATGCAGAATCTATTGCCGTTCTATAGTAACGAGTAGAAAGAACATTGGTTTCTCGTTCCGGTTAGTATTGTTTATTTATCGCTATATATTATAAAACAAAGTCTTCTGTCGCGTCTGTCTGTCTGTTGGCGATAAACCCCGCAACTACCGAACGGATTTTCATGATTCATCAGGAAGATCTAGGTATACAATTTGTTAAGAGATTTTTTATTATCTGTGCGGGACATCGTCCGCTCGATCCGCTAGTATCTAAGTACATAAATTGGTGATATATGATTATCCTTTTTTTTATATTATAAGAGGCAAACGAACAGACGGGTCTCCTGATGGTAAGTGATCACCGCCGTCCATAGACACTAGCAACACCAGGGGAGTTGCAAGTGCGTTGCCAGACTGTGTTTGGGAGGAGGAGGTGGGGGAAAGGGGATGCCCTCCGGTGCTCTCACTGACCGAACGAAACGCAACAATGCAAGTAATGTTACTTCATGTCGGTTTTCTGTGAGAGGGTAGCTCTCATTTAGTTCCAAAACATATTACCTATTTGCCGGATTGTAAATTTAAGCGCCGTGTCAAGTGGGTTTTAGCGTCGTAGGGCTATTATAGAGTGGATCAATATGTCAGCGATGGTGATATCTGGAATTGATTCTTCTCTGTGCATCCACTAAAAACGGTATTGTAACGTATAATGTATTCGTAACATTATGTTAAAAAGATGTACCCAATCGAGTTTCTTGTCGATGACTGGGTTGTTTTCCGAACCGGTAGTAGTTTTGACGTTCATAAGCGCCTTATTAAGGCCTAAACCGAATAAAGTATTTTTGATTTGATTTGACTGAGTACTCTTTTACATTTTTAAGTTAATCATGGTCTGTATTATATAAATTTCATAATTTATAAATTAAAACTTACAATATTCGTCTGGGTTTCACATCTATTTGCATTCCGAGCAATAATTATGTATATTTTTTACACATTATTAGTTAATCAAAAATATAATGGGCTGCATAAGTTCAATACAAAATATCAATGTTACATGTAGTCAAGCAGCTGTCTACTATATACTACGCATCGCTAGTTTGGCACAAGCGTAATACGTCACGAGCATGTCGAAGTCATTGGTGACGCGAACGTAATAAGTATTTTGCATCCCAAAAAAAATGATTAAAGCGGCTAAAGGGAATTACACTTCAAAAAAATAGTAACTAAGACATTTGTGGGAGTACTTGTAGCATATTCTTTGGTTATGAAATCAATAGAACGTTGTGATATTTAAGAGAAAATTGTGCTTCTCAACTTACACGAAACAGTATAAAAACGTTAGATGTTAATTCACGTACCAAAAAAGGAATTTCACACAGACGTAGAAAATAGGATAAGTCCTGAAGAATCCGAAACGTTAAGTCGAAAGTATCTAAATAATTTCATTTCACGTTCCACGTAACATTATGAAGAGCCCTCCTCTCGGCGGGGGCTGTGACATTCTTTATTTTTAGAATATTCTAGGTAAAAGGTTATATGGGTCGTTTGCGGGACAGCTTCTTTGATGTATATGAGTTTACGTTAATAATGTAAAAGACAGACAGTCATCCGAGCGGATGTTTCCTTTGCCGAGATCAAATCCGTACTTCGCTGCCGGCTGTGTAATTTTTGCGTACATTTGTCTGCTTTTTTTTCATCGCGATACGAGTAAGGACGCGTTTTATGCGAAAAACATTAAATTGTTAAAGTAATATAGGGTACGTGTTATAATAATAATAATTGTTGTTTTATATGAATTTATTGTAGCCTTTTCTTATCTTGATCATTCTAATTTTGTTACCTCAATAATCCTTTTAATAATTTTGGGATACCTCTTAATTTTTATCATTATTGTCGAGTTTCATAATGATCCTAATGTTATGAACCTTGCGAAATACTCTGAAAATTTCCCTATTCATCTATTTAATAAAATGTAAAAATATATTCAGCCGTTTACAAGATGAGCCCCGATAAAAAACAGACACCATACGTTTTTTATGTAGATCACAACTACATTTTTATAAGCCTATTTAGTAGTTATAGCTTATGCGAGTTAAGCAAACACTTATTGTGACATTTGAAAAGAGTACATTTTCCGGATGATAGGTACATTCTGTCTTTTTTAGTTCGTATTAATTACTTAAAAAGTGATAGCTTAATAAACAGACAAACTCATATTCGCATTTATAATATTCTTTACGAATAATACTACGATAATATTGCTTATGAAAATGTAATTTTGAGATGAAAGGTAAATAAAAAAATCGACTCTCAAATGATAAATAAGACAACACAGTACAAAGCTTGGCCGAAGTAAAACACAGCAAACAGACAAATGTTTTGGCAACATCTTTTCTATTTCTGGTCTCATCTCGAAAGCAAACAGCCAGTCGGTACGGAAATACAATTTAAGTTAGTAAACAGCCGGTTTCGGTGGTACCGGCACTTAGGCGCAACTTGTTTATTCACCAGAGTATAGTGCCGATGGCTTCGTGACTAAATTTTGTTGAATCAAGTGCCCGGATGCTTTGTAGGAATTCATTTAAAATAGATGCAGAATCTATTGCCGTTCTGTAGTAACGAGTAGAAAGAACTTTGGTTTCTCGTTCAGGTTAGTATTGTTTATTTATCGCTATATATTATAAAACAAAGTAAATGTACTCTATAAGAGCATTTCTCAGGTTCAGGCTTCCTCACAATGTTTTCCTTCACTGTCACTCGATAATACTACCGATTTAATATGTATAGATATTCCGATTAATTTGAAACCCCGCAACTACCGAACGGATTTTCATGATTCATCAGGAAGATCTAGGTATACAATTTGTTAAGAGATTTTTTATTATCTGTGCGGGACATCGTCCGCTCGATCCGCTAGTATCTAAGTACATAAATTGGTGATATATGATTATCCTTTTTTTATATTATAGGAGGCAAACGAACTGACGCGTCACCTGATGGTAAGTAGCCGTCCATAGACACTAGCAACGCCAGGGGAGTTGCAAGTGCGTTGCCAGCCTGTGTTTGGGAGGAGGAGGTGGGGGAAAGGGGATGCCCTCCGGTGCTCTCACTGACCGAACGAAACGCAACAATGCAAGTAATGTTACTTCATGTCGGTTTTCTGTGAGAGGGTACCACCCCGGGCGAGCCGACCCATTCATGCTGAAACCAGTAGTAGCTTCAGCGTGGCTCTACCACTAATATATTGTTAGAAAGTTTTTATGCATGTGTTGTATTAATTTGTTTATATACTTTTATCGTTTGACAACAATCTCATTTGATGCTAAATAACGAGGTGGGCTTAGAAGGTAAACAACTAAATCAGAGAGGGGCTGGCTCTCAGGTGCAGCTGTTGGAACACACCATCAGGTGCTTGGCTAAAGATTTTCAAATTTTTTTTTATTGTTGCACGGCAAAATTACTCCACTGTGCCCTGATGGTAAGCACAGTACAATTCAAATACAATGGCGACCACTGAGTGACACACTACCCATCGCCAGTCGCCGCTGTCATGCCGATCTGCGAACAGCTGGATATGCTGATCCCGAAACGCGACCCGCAGAAGCGAATCACTATGACGGGATTTTTCATCATATACATGGTGGTTGCGACCCAGCCAAGGTGTAAAACCCTATCACCCCGAAAAAAAATCTGAGGGTGGTTGCACCTTTTTTTTCCGAAATTGTTGTTTTCACAAAGACGTCATTTGGAATTGGCAATATAAACGGAAAGGGGTGTTCCAAATTTGATACGATTCAGTACTCACTCCTTTCAAGTGTTGCATGTGCATAAGGGTGGTTACTAGCCAGCCGGGGTTAGAAAAATCCCTAGCACCATGCCTATGGTTTGATAACGTTGTTATCATTTACCCTTAGCTCCGACTCAGTTGCAAGGATTCGAACCTACATCCATCGTGTCCGAACACGTTATCAACTAAGCCACTATCGTTTCATGGTCATTGCTTGTACGATTTACTAATATAGTAATACTAGCGGGCCGGGAGGACGTTGCCCTGACTTGGTAATAAAAAAAATAATCTAAAATTCAACCGCAGCGCCACCTACCGGGTCCAATTGAATTGAATCTAAACCATTCTCGGATCCACTGGAACGCGCACACAAGATTTATTCAAAATCGGTCCAGCCGTTTAGGAGGGATTCAGTGACATACACGCTTACAGAAGAAATTTATGTTGAAAGATTACCAATAAGTGTGAATCTGAGCTTGTTTATTACGATTTTAAGCCTTAATTTAAACCCTTTAATTAAAACCGATAAATTAAAACCGATAATGAAAACCGACTATTATGAAATATTGTATACTTCTTGTCAATTCTACAGAAAAGGAAACAGGATACTTTAAATCCAGAAAAAAATATCTTACCCGAAGGATAGGTAAAAATTATGATAACGCGAGTGAAGCCATAAACAAAGATTAGTTTATACGTATAGATGGATAATTTTTCATATTAAATATCAAACTGTGTCTACAAATTTACATTTATGTTCAAATCACAAAAACATGCTCGTCATTTGAAAAGCGGTTATTATAAAAACGGCGGCTTAAGATTTATTATTTAACTCTAATTATGATTACCTACTCCAAATGTTCTAAATCATCGTCCACTTTTTTGGGTTTTCATCCTACACCTTTTTGACGGAACAAAGATACGACCAAAGTTGGAAGAAAGAACTTTGAAAGCGTAATTAAAGTGAACACCAAGTGATTTACTAAACGATGTCTATTAGAGCTGTGTGATAACGCAAGATTAAATATTACGCAGACGCGACACTCAAAATATTATACCCCAATTAACGTAACCCGTGCTAGCTCGCTTTATAAGCGTTTAATTATTCTATCTACAATTATGCGTTCTCTATTTATGGTTAAACTGATCTTATTGTGCGTGTTGGTTTTTAGCGTTATATATAAGAAAAAAAATAACGTATATTATGTATAAATATTAGGCGACAATATATATATGAATTTAGAATACATTTTATATATACATATATTACGCGCTTTGGCAAAAATATTAAAAATATTTGTCTATATAAATAAAAATTAACTGCCGAATGTATGTAAGCGTATCACAAAAAAAAATCTTTTTGAGAAAAAAAAAAACAGCCGTAGAAATGAAAATAGCCAAGTACCCAAACTATACATATAAAATAATCAAACTGTTGAGCCTATTTTTATAAAATTACAAATTTGTGACGTCTGAGTATCACCTTCATTCACTTATCTTTAACTGTATTGCGACTATTAATTATTACAGGTTTATTTATTTTTACGGTGTGTCCCTTCTTTGCAAATATTCTCTATTATACAATGAGGGAGTTACGAACAAGTTGTGACGACCTCATCACAGTTTCCAAGCAAACGACTAAAGTGAGTCTGTGCGTAATGTGCTTTCAAGGAAAAAAAACTCTCTGTAAAATGAATTTTATATATTTTTAAATGGGGTTGTTAAAAAAAAAATTATAGCTCGAAAGAGATTCATCTTTCATACAAATGATGATGATTTCTGCTGTGATAAGAAAGTTTTTAAATAGCATTTGACCGGTTTCATATAATTACAAATTATGTATGATAGTAAACTACGATACAGATAAAGTGGTGGGCAACCCAGCACCTGCTAACGAGTTCTGGAAGGTCAACTTGAGAGGTAATCCAGTTAGATAACGCAGAGAGTTATTTAGCTTTAACATGTTTCCTATCTTGGACCACACATCGTCATTTTACATGAAGCGACATTGTGATCGAATGGTGGAACCTATAAAGTATAATAAGACGAGTCGTCGTACCAACCCCCTCCCCCCTCTGGCCCTTACTATCTCTAGGCCCGTATAATCTATCTTATGGGGAATGGAGATGTCATAATATGGGTGGTATATATGATGAGAGAGAGAGATGATACGAAGGGGTCTTGCCTCCTTGAAGCAGGGCTCCGGGTTCCTGAGATGGTCGAGCATGGCCCAGCGCACGCACGCCTGGTATATGTTCGAGTTGTACTCGAGGGAAGCGCTGTTGCCGACGCGCGTGCCGCGGCTCCGCTCGTACCCGGGCTCGTTGAAGTACGGCTCCGGGACCAGGATCAGGGACTGGATCGAAACGAGCACCTGCACAGCCAAACAGTAACCTTTACTAACACTAATTATTGGGATTCAGTATCTATACATCAAAATAAAATTAAAGTGTCTGTTACTAGACCAAATTAAAGTTTGAAATGGTTCTACCTATTTTTCAAGAAACTTTTACTCTTATAAGAGGACTTTTCAGAGTATGGTATGGAACCCATAGTCTAATGAAATTAAAAAGCCATTTTCACAAGAACATAGTTGGTAAATGCACCAGCTAGTCCCCAAACAAATCTCTGATATACAAAATGCACTTAATTGAAATAAAGAAAAGTGATATAGCCGCTTTTGCTCATGTTATTATACCCTTTATGCACACTCGTTGTTACAATTAAGTAATGAAAGACTAATTGACAGAAAACCCGCAACAATGATGTTCTAAAAATAGCCTTTTTCAAATGTTGTCGCATCGTTCGAATAATGAAGTCAGTATTCCAAAGTTTTCCACACCCCTTTATTGAAAGGTATATAAAACGCGGTGCGGTGGGTTCGAATAGTGTTCTATTTTCTGTATCGGAGCGAATACTATGAAAAATACTGCATGTGCAATATGAGGAACCATTTTTTTGTTTACCATATAGTAAACATATTTTTCATATATTTAGTTTTGTCTTGTCCGTTTTACTTTACGTATGCGTAAATAAGTTTAATTAAGTTATGGTGCTTAATATGACGATTTCTTGCAGTTTGGTTACCACTTCAGACAAAAATACACCTTGAAACAAGATTCCTGCTATGATAAATGATAGATAAAGCACTGAAAAAGCCTCATCTCTTAAAAATAAAAAAATCTTTATAAATTATTTGCCCCTTTTAGTTGTAATTTCTGTTGACTAACTTTGCCGAGTTGGAACTAAAGAATCTTATTTTTCTGTAAAAGTCCAGAATATGAAAACCCAGTTTTTTTTATACAATACTGTTCGTTACAAATATAGGGAGCAGCACTATGTAGATATATTTGTGTGTAGATATATTTTTTCATTATTATGGTCATCATTGCCTGGGACGCTATGTAGCGTAGATAGATTTATGTAGGAATTTGTACCATTCTTTCGATTTAGCCTGCATGGTCCATGTATAATTCCAAGTTGGTTATAGAACCTTGGTTCCAGAATCTTACGGAGATATTCTGAGTTTATTACAAAACGACGATGGCCTAGTTGATAACGTGTAGTTTTTTTTTTAATGTTTTGGGAGGCAAACAAACAGTCGGGTCACTTGATGGTAAGTGATCACCGCCATCCATAGACACTAGCAACTCCAGGGGAGTCGCAAGTGCATTGCCAACCTGTATTTGGGGAGGGGAAGGAGGAGTTGGGAGGGGATGGAGGGGGAGGCGCGAGGTGGGTCCCCGGACCTCTCACTGACCGAACGAAACGCAACAATGTAAGCACTGTTACTTCACGTCGGTTTTCTTTGGGTCGGGTGGTACTACTAATACCACCTGAATACTGAAACCAGTAATATGCTTCAGCGTGGCTCTACCACCTATATACCGCGTCGATGGCCACAGGTTCAAATCCTTGCAACTGAGTACACTTTCAGTGAAGGAAAAGATAGTGTTCAAATCATAGTGCGGGTGGCTTTTCTAAGTCCGCTTGGCTACTAGCTACCACCCTTAAGTTCAAAATCTGTCTACATGCAACGGTTGCTGTGATCCGGTAGCTGCACTTGGAGTCAGTCCCTGTGGAGGTTTAGTGTGTACACCATTTTAGGCCACACCGTCATTTAACATCAGATGCGATTGTGGCCAAACTCACGGAGTATAAAAAAAAAGGTATTCAGACGTTCATTTTATCCAAATAAAATTACGAATTTTAAAATAATTTTATTACCTGGCATCACTATTATACCTGGCTGAGAGACGGCAAACCAAATGCGTGATATGCGTTAACTACAGGCGAAGCTTATAGCTTGTAAGACTTCACTTCAACCTTAGCGTAACAGCATAGAGTTGAATTTGTGAAAAATAAGCAATCCCTAGGCATGAAAGCAACATTTCTCAACATTCGTTTTGTCTGCACTCGTGCTTCGCATCTCAGGTAATGGTTCCTGTGATATTGGCGTAATATTTCTCAACGACAGCTTTTGTTATCAACGATGTCATTTTTATTCGAGCTCTCGTTCAGCATAAAAAAATATATATTTTACCCGCGTTGCTGAATTATTTGAATAGTGATCTATTATAACTAGAAGTTTTGTTTAACAGTCTGATTTTAAAAGTTTTGTCAAAATAATATTAACTTGCTTTCAAGTTTTGTGTGTTTTTGTGGAATTTTGTAGGCTGTACATTTTTTTTATAGCATAGGACGTAAATGAAGAGTTGCGTCACCTGATGTTAAGTGATCACTACCGTCCATAAACACTTGCAACACCAGAGGAGTGTTTGGGAGTGGGGAAGTGGGTAGGGGGAGGGGAGTTGAAAGAAAGAAAGAAGAAGAAAGAAAGAAATATTTTTATTCATAAAGCACAACATAAAATACAAGTATACAAGAATGGACAAAAATATGCATATCTGTGCATTATGAAATGGTGTCCGCCAGAGGATGCGATTTATTATGGATTATTATGGCTTTAATATCAATATCGGGAATGTTGGCGTTTATCGCAGCATTCTGGCAGAACCGTTATCGGACTGTTCCAAAAGGCTGTGTAGTTAGTTACTTTTAAGTTTCATAATTATTATTTTTTAGATTTAAGAGTTTTAGTTGTACGTAATGTTACGATGGGACTGGCATATCATAAATTATGAAAGTCCCTAAATAAAATAAAGAGAAAATTAATAATAACAAAATGTATTTTAATCAAATGATTTTTAATTAATTTCCTCATAAGCTAGATACTTAACATTTTGAAAACTTGCTTTTGCTCGCGGTTTCGCTCACGTTAATGTAAATTTGATCTATTCCTCGGTAACATTACATTTTTGATGATAGGTCATTGTTGTCTCCAAACGCTATAAAAAAATAATGAATTCGAAAAAAGAACTAAGAATCACAAACAACAAGCGTGGAGTAACCTGTAGTTCAGCACTACACACGAAGTCTCTAGGCGTCTCTAAGATGGATAAAATATTTTTATTCGAGCTCTCGTTCAGCATAAAAAAATATATATTTTACCCGCGTTGCTGAATTATTTGAATAGTGATCTATTATAACTAGAAGTTTTGTTTAACAGTCTAACTGATTTTAAAAGTTTTGTCAAAATAATATTAACTTGCTTTCAAGTTTTATGTGTTTTTGTGTAATTTTGTAGATTGTAATGGAAGCACTGTTACTTCACGTTGGTTTTCTGTGAGAGGGTGGTACTACCCCGGGCGAGCCGACCCATTCATACTGTAATAGCTTCAGCGTGGCTCTACCGCCTACTACAGTGTGGCTCTACCACCTACTAGCGAGATTAATGCCACAAGGCACTCTTTTTTAGTTAACCAGCGGTATTACTATCAAGAATAAAAGCTATTGTATATAGTACAATTATAAAAGAAGCGCAGAAAATGAATAAACTAAAAAATATAATAATGAAATAAAAATCAAAGCCAGAGGATGCGATTTATTATGGATTATTATGGCTTTAATATCAATATCGGGAATGTTGGCGTTTATCGCAGCATTCTGGCAGAACCGTTATCGGACTGTTCCAAAAGGCTGTGAAGTTACTTTTAAGTTTAATAATTATTATTTTATAGATTTAAGAGTTTTAGTTGTACGTAATGTTACGATGGGACTGGCATATCAGAAATTATGAAAGAACCTAAATAAAATAAAGAGAAAATTAATAATAACAAAATGTATTTTAATCAATTGATTTTTAATTAACTTCCTCATAAGCTAGATACTTGACATTTTGAAAACTTTTGCTTTTGTTCACGGCTTCGCTCACGTTAATGTAAATTTGATCTATTCCTCGGTAACATTACATTTTTGATGATAGGTCATTGTTGCCTCCAAACGCTATAAAAAAATAATGAATTCGAAAAAAGAACTAAGAATCACAAACAACAAGCGTGGAGTAACCTGTAGTTCAGCACTACACACGAAGTCTCTAGTCATCTTTAAGATGGATCCTACACTTCCTTTGGACGCGAGTAACATCAGCCCTCCATATTTCATACACTCGACCCGTTTACCGCTGCGTACGTGTAGAGAATTTGAAGACCTTGAAGAATAACTTAAAATATTAGGACGGGCTAAAATTGGATTTATCTCATTTTAAAATGTAACGACTCGTATGGTCTCATTTTGTTTGTTAATACACTCGAGCGAATCCGGGTTGGGTAACTAGTGTTACATACTCAGCTGCCACATCCTTATGTACAGATTTATAATAACAGATGAGATTATCGTCAAACGCAATAACCTATACAGTGTTATTATTATACAAAAGTTAAATACGTATTGAATACTTGTTTTAAAAGGTCTCATATTAAATGCACCGCGGTCGCTGAATGTTCGCCATTTTTTTTTTGTCTCGCTTTGGTTACGTTAGGTTAGACTTGCGAAATAGGATAACGCGAAATAACCTCGGGCGAGCGCGGTGCATTTAATTCGAAACCTTTTTAAAGCTAGTATTCAATACGTATTTAACTTTTTTGTAATAACACCGATAATAACACCGGAGGCCCACATCCCCTCCCCTCTTCACTCCCTTCTCCCTCCCTTATCCCCAAACACAGGCTGGCAACGCACTTTCAACTCCCCTGGTGTTGTTAGTGTCTATGGACGGTGGTGATCACCTAACATCACGTGACCCACCTGTTCGTTTGTCTGCTATGATATAAAAAAAAATCTATATTAACGCGGACAATCATAATATAATTAAAAAGCTAGAGATACGTTACTTACATGATATTTTGACAAAAGAAATGGCTTCGATAACGCACACATACGTAAAGTAATATTGTAACGACACACTGTCTTACATAAAATGTGGAAGTAAGATGGCATATTCACAATATCGGCGGTGAAAAAGAAATAGCCATATGTTGCTTAGATACGAGCGGATTGAAAAGCCGTTAAAAATTATCTAGCTAGCCGGGTTTTAACAAGGCGTTGTCGAAGCGTGTATGACGTATCTACAGCTCTTTAAAAATAATCTCATAGAGCGCGGGCGAATCCGCATGCCAAAGCTATATCGTAAATATCGATGTCCGTCACAGGAACGGAAATTGCGGTTACGATCGTATAAATCAGATGTACAAAGCGTGCGCGCCCGCTGATACAATGTGCGGGATGCTGCAGTGCCGACATCTCAACGAACGGCTCGAATTCGGGATGGAGTCCGTCGCGTTCCTCTCGGCCATATTCATCAATAACAATGGTAAATATATCAAACTAGTTACTCTCTAGCATCGCGTGGGGAGCACGTGCAGGGGAATGAGAGGTACACTTCCTTAACGCGAGTAACATTAGCCCTCCATATTTCATATACTCGACCCGTTTACCGCTGCGTACGTGTAGTCCGGTGAAGTTGCAATACCTTGTCAGTTCAATAGCGTAGTCAGTTCGAGAAAAAAAAACCGCTGCGTACTTATTAACTGAGCACTATCATTGCTATATATTTTATATTTAACCCGCGTTTGGTTTTAAGTAGAAATAAGAACCATTTCTTCGTCTTCCATGTAAAATAAACTTTAGTGGTACACCGTGAACGTTCTAGTGGCCGCCAATAACAAGATACTCGCGGGACTTTCGAGTGATTAAATCTACATTCGAGCGAGGTCACGGAAAAAGCTATCCATTATTGAATATATAATCGCAGACGAAGATGCTGGTGGTTGCTAGTGAACAATAATTATGGTGTTAGTACAAAATAATGAATTTGCAAGCATAGTTAGGGAACAATAAAATAATTAATTATTTACATTTCAAGAGGTAGCGTAAATTCATTTTCATATTGAAACAATGCACGAACAATTATAATTTAATCGAGAGAGTTATAAATTGTTGTGAATTGATTTAGAGCGAAATTTCCCTTCGTTGCGGTACATTAATCAAGAGCTCCCATTCACTATTTAAACCCACGTGACAAATCTTCATAATGCGATCACGTTCATGTTATTAATCTGGCGTTTTATAATTATAAAAGACTAGTTAATACCCGTCTGCTTCGTTGGGTATTAAAAAACTTTTAATCAAAAAACGATGACAAACGGTCAAAGAAATCCAAATAATAGATAATCTAGAACCATTTATGAAACATTCTGAACCGAATAGTCATAGTCTTATGTCTATACGTTCAGTAGTTGTGGCGTGGTCGAGCCTCAAAATATTTGGAAGACGTATTTTTATTATATACTAGCTGGTTCCCGCGACTTAGTCTGAGTCGTTTATTATCTCAATGTTATATCTTAAAGGGATATTAGGTAGAAGCTCCCAGCCGGCTTGAGTGTTTCCGATGTTTCCAAAAATTATCTTTATATTTCAACAAATTAATGAAAAATCTTGACAAATTATATACAACTACCTATATTTCTACCTTTATATTTAATGGTGGTAGAGCCACGCTGAAACTATTACTGGTTTCAGCATGAATGGGTCGGCTCGCCCGGGGTACTACCACCCTCTCATAGAAAACCGACGTGAAGTAACAGTGCTTGCATTGTTGCGTTTCGTTCGGTCAGCGAGAGCGCCATAGGCCCGCCTCCCTTTCCCTCTCCACTCCCTCTCTCTCCCCTAACTCTTCCCCCCAAAGGGTGGCAACGCACTTGCGACTCCTTTGGTGTTATTAGTGTCCATGGACGGTGGTGATCACTTAACATCAGGTGACCCATCTGTTCGTTTGCCTCCTATGGCAAAATAAAAAAAAATATAAGCCTTAAACTATGGCCCCAATGCCTGTCTCATGGAAGCCTAATGTCTGATTACAGATTGCCTGAAATTAATGGTAGCGCGTACTGACTTGACAACATTTAGACAAAATTACATTTTAAGAGAATTGAAGTTAACAAAGAAGAAACCTAAACATTCTTCGTGAATCAGTCTATCAATTAAATGAAAGCAGCGTGAAAATCTACTCAGTAGTTTTAGAGCTTATCGCAAACAGACAGACAGACCGACGTGGCGGAGCATTTTGTTTTATAGTATGTAGTGACGAGTTATCCGCTCCAGTTTTGCACGGGTCTATTAAAAAAGAAAATGAGACCAACGCGCTGTTTATCAAACGTTACAAATTTACGAGCTCACATGCTACAAGCTCTTGTAAATTAAGTTTATCAAATAATTGCATAAGGCTTTTAGATTCCATAAACTTATATTTTTAATTTATGATTTTTTTTGTTAAATTACAAGATTATTTTTCTATCGTGATGTTTATAATAGTGAAATTACGTTACAATGACTAGTCAAGTTAATATGTATTAAAAAAAATTTTTTGTCAAATAATTTAATTTTGTGTCTAAATAATCTATTGTTAAACCTATTAGCTACATGAAGTAAGGTTACAAATTTAATTATCTTTTATGCACGAATTAAAAGAAAATAGATATTCTAAATCATTCCCACCGTTCATTGATTTTGTTACTTTTCCAATTATGCCGCGAAAATTGTCCAAATCTAATTACAAACTGAATGTTTTTCAATTAAAAACTACTTAAACAGCAAAAATAAATACAACTCTATGCTATATCGTATTATATTTAAGAATAAATGGAAAGTACAAACATTTTCCTATCAAGTTACAAGCTGCAAAGGCATTTATGATGAACAAAATCACAAGTACAAGCGTTCAAAAGCATTGTATTACTAGTTATATCAACTGTAATATATAAAATACATATGTTATTGTGAGCGCCATAGGCCCACCTCCCCTCTCCTCTCCTCTCCCTCTCTCTCCCCTAACTCTGTCTTATCCCTTATCTGTATGTCAAATAATTTAATTTTGTGTCAATATAATCTATTGTTAAACCTATTAGCTACATGAAGTAAGGTTACAAATTTAAGTATCTTTTATGCACGAATTAAAAGAAAATAGATATTCTAAATCATTCCCACCGTTCATTGATTTTGTTACTTTTCCAATTATGCCGCGAAAATTGTCCAAATCAAATAACAAACAGAATGTATTTCAATTAATAACTACTTAAACACCAAAAATAAATACAACTCTACGCTATATCGTATTATATTTAAGAGTCAATGGAAAGTGCAAACATTTTCCTAACAAGTTACAAGTAGCAACGGCATTTATGATGAACAAAATCACAAGTACAAACGTTAAAAAGCATTGTATTACTAGTGATATCGACTGTAATATATAAAATACATATGTTATTGTAGCTCTATGATTCCAGAATGTCATCTTTACGCAGATTGCCCTAAATATATAAATTTATTGTAAATTGACTTGTAATTGATTGAATTGTATCATTCAAACAATTGATAGATCTCTTGTAACTTATACATTAATACTTTAATTAGGAGTTCAAATATAATATAATATATTTTAGACGTTCCGAGTTTTATTATCACGCTCTCCAAGTCAGTCTAAGCTCCTACATAGTTTTGATTAACGCATTTTTTGTTGAAAATGCATTAATTTACAAGAGAAAGCGCTTGCAATACAAATTTTAATAAATAGGTCACAAACTCTTCCTGCGTCGGAGTGTAAAAGTCTATCTGAACCCCAACTTTTGTTTAAAATATTACCCTAAATATTATTAGTCATATTTAAATTCCAAATCATCGTATTTGCAATAGTACGAGTAAACGTTGGAGTACACATACTGGCAAAGCAGTAAGTAGGGCATAATATTTAGATATAACGCATTCAGTCACTCAGTAGATTAGACGGAAGTCGATCGAAGCGGGTATTCATTATGGGTCTATCTGTGGAACGTCAATTAGTCAGTAAAGCCCCTTTCCCTGATTAATGAAACTTCGAACCTGATCGAACTGTGTTAGTATCTATCATTGTAACACGAAGACTTACAATTTACGCGAGTTGATATTTATTTATTAATAGAAAAGATGCACGAGTTTATAAAACTGTTGTGTGAGGGTTAGCGCAATAAAGTATTTAAATATGGCTGCCATTTTTATACGCTAAACCATACCTTTTTTTTCTTTAAATCTGAAAGCTATATTTACTTATTTATTTGTGACTTATGTTGCGTTATTATTAAGCAAGTATTACTATTTGTTTTATGCCCCTATCGGTATAATTATTGTAACCACACTATTGACCTACTATTGACTTCCTACTATTGACTATTATCCTACTATTGACTGGTTAGTCAATCTTAACAATACTCGAGTGCTATTGTCTAATTGTTTTACATCTCTAGGAATATTTCGTAATTATATCCGGTCTTGTGTTGCAATATTAGCAGTTTAAGGTAAATCATTTATTATTGGTATTTCATTGGCCGTAGTCAATAAATTGTGATGTTGCTATCATTATGGATAACGTCATACTTCTAACCCTGTCTCCTCCTTGTTGTCGCAATATGTATATGTTATTGAATATGTTTGTTTTATGGTGTACATACTGTAGTGTTTGTTAATTATTATTTTTATAAACTCTTCTATTTTCACTAAGTAAAACGATATTTTCTTCAACGATAACGAACGTTGCTTACTTAAGAGAATATATCTTATGGCATAGAGTGTAAGGAAATTTTTCTTCGTAAAGTATTGATTCAATTATTATAGTATATAAGTTGTTTTGAATAAATAGAAAAGACACAGCGAAATATTCGAGAGACTTGGTCATTGATAATAATTATTAATCTTTTCATTATACAGAATCTCCGTAATTGATTAACAATTATGTATTCGTTTAAAAATAAAAAGACTGTATATTACATATTGAATTTACTAATTTTGCATACACGTAGCCAGGGCTACAGATAAGGATAAAGGCTATTTGTGCATAAAAAAGTACTGTTAGTACCTTACCTTAGGTCGAATCCACAGAAACGCGAGCAAAGCTGCGGGCAAAGTCTAGTAGTAAATATTTATATAAAAACTAACAATAATAAATATCGTGAAAACTTTAAAGATATTAACATCAACCAGCTTCAATGTTAAAAGAAACTAATAAATTCAATTGGAAATGTCACAGAATCAATTACTGGGAAGGAAACCTTCTCTGGAGTTGGCATCGCTTAACGAGTAGCCGACAGCGGACTCGCTACCCCTTACAACATGGAAATGCACTTCATTCACTTTTATATGCTCTCGCTTCACCTTTCAACAGATTTAAGCAGATAATTCTGACGTCTATTAATTTGATTTTGTAGATAATTAAAGTAAAATGTAATTTAATGTATTTATTTTATACACGGGCTGTAATTACGACATAAGTCGTTCTGTAGGTGGATATGGCCCGATATAGAAGAAATATAAAATTAATACCAAGAATACTTGAACAGCAAATACTGATGAATTTCTCGTCTTTCTAATACTTAAATTTCTCGTTAAACAAATTGATAATGTGGTTTGATGCCTTCTTGTAAAACGCGACACCATTTCCTAAAAATTTTTTATAGGCTTGATTAAGTAATGCGTAATTTATATTTATTTCTAGTATTAAAACCGTACTGGTCGTTTATAAAATGTAACTTTTCTAAGGTTTTGTAAACATATATTAAATTATCGAGGATGTCTTGGTATAGCAGAGTTACAATACATAATTTAAAATATTTGGGTTTTTATGTTGGTTTGTTTAACTTTATGTATAGCAATCGGAAGCTGCGTTTTAATTTAAAACAGTTGCATTATTACCACGTAAATAGTGATAATTCAGTGTCGCACTTAAGCGACAATGGGTTAAAGGGAGTGCCTTTACAGGTCGCATTGAAGTTTACGACTTAGCTTTAAATTTCAACGAACGCTCCGTTGCCATAAAGTGAATCGATTTTCAAGTACAATTTACAGAACATATTAACAAATCTAACAACTCGAGGACCACACGAGTTGAGCGTGATAAGAGAACTATGCACCAGGTCTAACATCCGCTTCGTGTGAATATATTACTGCCAATTCCTTCCTTGACATAACGTCAACTTTTTCTCGGTGAACAATGGATATTGTATTTTTTTTTATATTTGATTGGTTACATTGCGGAAATCCGTCATTGGATATTAGACTGGATGTTACTTTACGCTTCCATCTGGAGTTGATTGACCGCTGCTATATCTTACTGTGACATAATAAAAAATAATTATTAATCCATCCTAATATTGGTTATTGTAATTATTGATATCTTCAATTACCCACCCGAGTGATAAGGGGCAAGTTCAGGATCTCTGGAAATCACGAGATCCACTGTTTGATTTTTTTGCTAATAACAGCAATAGTGTAGGTTAGCTCGCGAGGGCGTTATTAAATTGGAAGAGAGGTTTGGAAGGTTAAAGGGTTACTAAAATAGATGACAATCATGACTATTCTATTAAATTGGCCCATTCCAAATATAATATATATATATAAACGCACATCTTTATCTTGTCAGATAAAGGTAATATTTTTTGATATAGCAATATTGCTTGTTATCTCAATAAGGTGCAACTCAGCATATCCAGGAATTTGTGAAGCGTATGTAGTAATGCCTATATTTGTGGTATAGTTGTATATCTAACATTTTTGGCATGCATAGTCATGTCGCTTTCCAGGACTAGGCAATGTATATCTGTAAAAATGTGTATACTGCACATCCTACTGGTTCGCTACCACCATATACATGTAGATAAATCCGTCGTGGTGACTCTTTTAATTTGTAAATGTCTCGGATCCCTAATACCACATACACTGACGTACCACTTTACTGTGCCACTGATACAAAAAAAAACTTAAATTAACATAACTTAAAGCTATATGTTTTAAAATCGTAGAGAAGCAGTAGTAGGTGGTACAGCCACGCTGAAACTATTACTGGATTCAGCATGAATGGGTCGGCTTGCCCGGGGTAGTACAACCCTCTCATAGAAAACCGACGTAAAGTAACAGTGCTTGCATTGTTGCGTTTCATTCGGTCATTGAGAGCGCCGAAGGCCCACCTCCCTTCTCTCCTCTTCCCCTCCCCTATCTCCCCTTCCTCTCCCCACACTCCCTATTATGTCTCCTCCCCTCAAACACAGGCTAGCAACGCACTTGCGACTCCCCTGGTGTTGCTAGTGTCCATGGACGGCGGTGATCACTTAACATCAGGTGACCCGCCTCTTCGTTTGCCGCCTATGACATTAAAAAAAAGCTAAAGCAAAGAACAACATTAAATTTGTTATATTATGTCTTGTACCAACATTTAAATGTATTTCTGTCATAATGTACACGTCATTCATTGTCTATTACTCGGTTGGTTAGTTTTCGTTTTATATATTTAGAGTAAGACGTCTTTAGAGTATGAATCCAACTGGAAATCACCGTCATGGCAATTTACTGTAGTCTGTAGCACATGCTTAGTTGTGGTCCTTTTGGTGTGGAATCCGATAACTATCTGAACCATATTCTAATGTTTTAATTGAATGTAATACTTTACTCCTATTGTGCACAATGTGTATGTAAATTTGTCCACATTTGACATTGAATAAATTCAATTCTGTATTTCAAAATTTTTAAAGCCATAGAATTTGTAATTAATTTAGTAAATTCATAATAACAAACTAGGTTAAAAGCAATTAAATCTAAGTCACCTAATCACAGTATAGGGATTCGTGAGGTCACGTGTCGTACTATCAAAGCTCATTTCGAACAGCTCCCTTGTAGAACAAACATTCGAGCTTAAAGTTTATCTGAGAGAGAACGGAGACTGCATTATCTTAAATGTTAACTAACTTTCCAAATGTTTGGATTACTTAACTGATTATCTAGTTACGTCACTTAATTTCACTTGTAATTTGGCTTTATTGAACTAATTAATATATAACATGTCTGTAGCATTATAACAGGTATCAAAATTTTGATTAGTTCATTTGAAATGTTTCATGGGTTAAAGCTATCTACACAAGCCTAGAACAATGGTGTCCACGGAGAGATCAGTTTTTGTTTTTTCTCGAAATGCTTACGCTATTGACCTAGCAAGGTCTTCGGAGCAGCTTAGGTAGCAGGTAGAAGCTTCATCGGACTACTAAGGCGAGCGCTTTAGGCACTCAGCCGATTTTATTTGACAACTACATTAAGGGTGCACGGCACACCTCGGCTTGGGCTGTCGCCTGACTCATGCAATTCGCGACCTATCTGAGCTAACTTAAGGTAAGCTACATATTCATATTTATATGAGTTATGGAAACAGATATGTGTACCAAGCATACATAGCTCAATAACTCTTATATGTATTTTGTGTCGCATAATTTTTTCTAAATTATTTCAGTTCGATAAGGGAAAAAATAAAACCCTTCCACTTTCATGTGTAAGCATGTGTACGTGCACGTATGTGAAGGTGATATGTGTAATGTTGTAGCAGTGATGTAAGATTTTGTGTCACTGTATCGCGCGAGCAGCGCACTCAAGGGCTCCACGTCGAGGGAACGGACCTAGGCTTGAGCCGCTGCCGAGGGGGCCTAGTCTGGCGTGCGGGAGCGAGAGCTCAGCAATCCAACGTTGTTCGCAATTATCATATTGGCTTGCAAGCCTCTCTCGGCTGACTCTGAAAGACTACAGATTAAAAGAGAGACATGACTGGTTTATCAACATGTGTTTGATAATTACAATCCAGATACATATGTCTACGATTTAAAAAACCATATCGAGTTTCTTTGCGGATTTTCTCGATGAATTGGCTGTTTTCCGAATTGGTGGTAGTTTTCACGTTCATGAGCGCCTTATTAGGGCCTAAATTAACTACGTTTATATTTTTATTCAATTAACCGACCGATGCAGTATTGACTTTTATTATCGCTTAGATATTTCATTCTCCAAGTATATGAAACTATATGTATTAATACGCTTCATATTTATTAGTTTGCAGAGAGTTTTAATAAGCTCGTATATACCGTGGAGACGTGCGACGTCGTACGAGACTGTGTGAATATTTACTTAATAATTATTGCAAACATAATTAAGGTTTCAGATTGCATACATGAAGGAAGCACTTGGAATGTGTATCTTTATTAATAATTAAAAATATCACCGTTAAATGATATGTTTTCATTCGTTCCAATAAGATAAAATGTATTTTCAAGGCTATGCTTCCAGTAGTAGGACTTTAGAGATCTACTTATAATTTTTGGAACGCAATAGATGAATTTTCGAATATTTCACAAAATCTTGTATTATTATATACAGGAAAATATTTCGGGATTTTCAATATGTTTTTGAAGGACGTCCATTTCTTTTGTTCTATCCTGAAAACGGTAAGGGTACAAGTATCAAACTTGGCGTGAGTATAGTGGAAATTTAAAACACAGGCTAATAATAATAAACCCTTCTATGAGTGTTCCTAGGGGTTCCAGGTTAACGACCCCAAATTGATTTAAATAAAGCACGATCTTGAAAAATCCTTTACACAGATCTATTGTAGTGAAACAAAACCTTCGGTTCAGAAATCCAATTCGAACTTGAATAATTTTATAACAGTTATGCACATGAAATATTATAAGACGCCAAATTCGTATCTAATTCTTTTAACTATAATAAGTTACACGGTCCAAGCATGGTAAATTAATTAGGTGGACTGATGGTAAGGTTTTTATAAGCCTGCTTGGCTAGTTACAATCCTCAATTTAGGAGTTTATCGATAAGCATCTATAGGTGTATTCCCACAGCTACCCATAAGACTCAGTCCCTTCTAGGTTTTTTTTATTGTACTACGGCAAAATGACTGCATTATGCCTGATAGTAAGCACAGTACAATCCAAAAACAATGGTGACCACCAAGTGACACACTATCCATCGCCGGTCGCCACTGTCATACCGGCCTGCAAAAAGCTTGATATGCACAGACTGATCCCGAAACGCGACCCGCAGAAGCAAATCACTATGACGGGATTTTTCGCCATAGACATGGTGGTTGCGACCCAGTCAGGCTGTAAAACCCACACCGCTTTCACCATTGCCTCGTTCGTTATTCAGCAGGGTGCACCACGTGCAGGTGAGGTTGGCTTGGGTGTCTCAAGTCTTATGATGTTATTCGACACCCCTTACACACCGTGATTATTATCTTAGACTACATTATCATATAACATCAGATGAAATTATGATCAAACTTAGCGTTCCTAATATAAACTTTTTTTTTTGTACATAAAGATAGATAGCACTTTTGTATAGTGATATATTTTTCACTCCTCTCTGACGCTTTGTTTATTCTGTGGATTCTCAAATAAATAAAATTAACAATTCATATAAGAAAGCATTTAATTGATCAACGGTTATGCATTTTACTTCTAAGGATCGACAAACATTTTTGTTTCAATAAAATCAACGAAACACAATCATTTTAGAAACATTAAGTCTAGACAGACTTATATATAGGAAAATGTATAATCTCACGATGAATATAGATACTGTAGCGTTCACGTTAGTATTGGTATGTGTTTGGCATACAACACTTAAGAGCGGGGATGGTTGCTACGTGATCAATTGAGTGCGACATCGCTGTCTTTTTGTCAAGGGAACAATAAGCGGGAATTTCTTCTAATAGATGTGTGGATAATTAAGCCTATGTGAGTGTTGCTAAAATAGCGTTGACAATGTAATGATATTTATCTCGTAGTGTAAAAATATAGTAGGCATGTATAATATTAAATAATCATTGTTAACTGTCGTACGTAATTTAATAACTTGGGTCTCAGAATATGTTAGTGCCATGGTAACTGTTTCGGCCGATTCCCTAATGGATTTTTGATCGTTAATCACTGGTATGAGGACCTACGTTACCTATCAGCTCGCGTAAATTATTTGCGTTACACTGCCGCCAACATAACGAATTAAAACAAATCGCTTTTGCAGTTAGCATTTGCATTATATTATGTTGGTACTACATACAATAACAAGTTCGAAAGTTCGAAAACTATAAATACATACAAAACTGTACATTATACACGTCGCGTAATATTTCAAACGGCTGATACGTTTATATGTGTTGCGTAGACGGCGCAGCGGTGAATTAGTGCTGGAGCTACATGGTCTAGTCCTTAGACCAACATCAAATAAGTGAGACCGTTCTTTGCCCACTATTGGTGAGAGGGGATCCAGCGGTATAAGCCTCGATGCCATCGGGAGTTTGCTGCCTGCCTCAATAGGCCATAGGGTCGCCGTCATAGCGGCCAAACTTATTAAAATTTCCAATCCGCTTTTATAGTTTAATATACTTTAGCTTAATACTTTCAAATTATAAATTACTATTAATAACATATCTTCATAAAATTCAGGCTTCTACGTATAAAGTGATTAGGACAGTATATTCGTAAAAAAAATTATACAACCAAAAATAAAGTTTAAACATCAAATAAATTACCTAAAGTATTGTTAAAGGTTTCACTCGCAGAATTAGTAAATGAGTGCTTACATTATGCACAAAAAGCAAACCATTTAACAATAGTAGTTATATCTATTTTATTATTAGTTGTAGCTATATCCTTACTTTTAGTTTTATTAAAAAAAACGGGAGCATGGTAAATTATTCTATCTTCTATTTATCTATACTAATATATAAAGCTGAAGAGTTTGTTTGTTTGGTTGAACGAAATTATCTCAGGAACTACAGGTCCGGTGTAAAAAAATGGTTCCATTTTAGATAGCTCATTTATCGAGGAAGGCTTTAGGCTATATATCATCACGCTAAAGCCAATAAGAGCGGAGCGCCAATGAAGAATGTTTCAAAATCGGGCACTTTTTTCCTTTTGAGAGATTTCATTAGTGTCAGTATTATATACGTTGCCATAGTAACGTGGTAAGTTTCTACCGCAAACATTTTCAAAGTTTATTTTGTTTTCCTATTCAAAATATGTTTTCCTATTCAAAAAGTTTATTCTACATTAGTTTTATTTCCAATTTTTTATTTGTAATCTGTTACATTATATAAAAATAAAGTTTGTGTATGTACAATGAAAATAACAACTTTTTGTTGTATGGATATAGCTACAAATAACCACAATTTTTTTTAATACTTTGTCTATATTTTTATATTATTATATTTTGTCTGTTTGTTTGTTTGTTCCGGGTAATCTTCAAAACGGCTGGACCTATTTTAAAGGGAATTTTACTTTTTACTGCCAGAGAGCCGAAACTATAGCGGTTGACATATTCTATTTTATTTGTCCGCGGCTTCGTCCACATTGCTATTTCCAAAATGGTTGGACCAATTTTCACGGGGTGTTCACTGATATATAGCAGACCGCATAAAAAGGAATTTAGGTTTTATTCGCCTTCGGCTCAGTGGAATATCCGTAATGCTTTGAACTGATTTTCACGGGACTGTATGGATATAGCTACAAATAACCACAATTTTTTTTAATACTTTGTCTATATTTTTATATTATTATATTTTGTCTGTTTGTTTGTTTGTTCCGGGTAATCTTCAAAACGGCTGGACCTATTTTAAAGGGAATTTTACTTTTTACTGCCAGAGAGCCGAAACTATAGCGGTTGACATATTCTATTTTATTTGTCCGCGGCTTCGTCCACATTGCTATTTCCAAAATGGTTGGACCAATTTTCACGGGGTGTTCACTGATATATAGCAGACCGCATAAAAAGGAATTTAGGTTTTATTCGCCTTCGGCTCAGTGGAATATCCGTAATGCTTTGAACTGATTTTCACGGGACTTTCCCTGGCAGATAACTCACCTTATAAGAAGTAACTTAGACTATTTTATTTTGTTACTCGAGACTTCAACCGCAATATCCTACTATCTCCTAATCGGTTGGACCGACTTTCACGGGCAGATAACTAACGGGATTAGCAGACGTTGTCCCGCCCCGATAATAAAAAGAAAACCTTGACAAATTATACCTAAACCTTCCCCTATGAATCATTCTACTGATGAAAACGGCATGAAAATCCGATCTGTAGTTTTTGACTTTATCACGAACAGATAAAAGACAGACCAGAAAACTTTGTTTTTAACCGACATCGAAAAGGAGGAGGTTACTATGTTCAGTTGTATGTTTTTTTTTAATGTATGTTAATCGATATTTTCATCAATTGTGAACCGATTTTAATGATTCTTTTTTTATTTGAATTTAATTGGTACTTATTATTTGAATTGGTACATCCGCGTGAGACGTGCGCTTTACTGGACATTAATAATAAATATACATAATTGAAAGTCATATATTTGTATGTAATATGAATTATATCATCCCTTTGGTCAATTTGGCGGCCACATTGTTTTATTTACCGCGTTTGCGTCTACATAACTCAGTAACTGTAGCAACGTG
Source organism: Antheraea pernyi (assembly GCA_015888305.1). NCBI lineage: Eukaryota > Metazoa > Arthropoda > Insecta > Lepidoptera > Saturniidae > Antheraea > Antheraea pernyi. The sequence goes on from MU159667.1 coordinate 134,593, forward strand.
TAAGAATACCACAATTATATCGACAATATGGGCATGTTATATCTATATAATAAAAAATTTAACACATATTGTTCGATAATGTATAGTTTAAAATTTTCATTACTTTCTGATATAGTGTTAGTGAGCACTGAGTTTGGTATATAGTAGGTTGAAGTTCCAGGTATGTTGATGATGATAAATACCACCCCATTCGATATACTATTAGTATTCATATATCTAATGTACACGTTACATGTTACAGTAAATGACGAGCGTGTCGTAGTTACATATATTTTTGAAAAAGCATTACTGTAATGTACACACCCACTCACAATTTTACATTTCTTTAATACATTTAAAAAAAGCGCGTGCGGAGCCGCAGGTAATAGCTAGTACTATAATAAAACTGTAGCAAGCTATTTGACCAGAGATAGTAAAACGCTAAAATTAGAAATAACTTGAAATATTAAGTACAGTTGCTAGAAATGTAAATTAAGAGTGATAATTAGAATATACCATACCAGCATGCTATAAATTCATCACGAAATTTCCTTATTTCTCATATACCATTTGGGTATATGTTTGAGTAAGCCCCTCGATAGTTTGGATTTACAATGGAAAACGGTAGGTGAGCCTGCAATCGGGATAATTAAAATTTTTCGCGCTTAAAAATACAATTGAAACCTGTGACAACCGATTTGATGCAGACGAAGTTGCATGGGTCAGCTAGTTCAAAATATTTTCTCTGAATTTAGTTTACATTTCATTTGACTAGTGAAAATGAGAAACTAAGAGTTCACTGCAGTCGTGACAATTAAAATTTTATATTACTCATCATCCCTGTAGGGTTCAACCTCACAGCCTTGGTTCTAATTGACAGATCCTTGAAATGTACAAGTGCTCTTTACAAAGAGCGGCGACCGCGGCGCGTGATCAATCGCTTTGAGAAACCCGGCCTCGCTTTCAACAATTCAGACAGCCTTCAGTATCATAACCATTATTTACTGGGTTAATGTTAAACCTAAAATAATTGACCTTGATCATCTTTAAAAATATTATTTCTCCGTATATATTTTATATGACTTGTTATCAGTATGAGAAAATATCGGATGGTAAAACCAGTGGGAATTACGTTTTTTTTTCACTTAAGGCTTTATTTCTCATTTCTCCTATTCATCTTCATTAAATATATCATTGAATTATTATGGGGTTTACACATATGGTTACATTTGGATACTCTTTACGAATCTCTGCTTCAATTTTTATGGGAGTTTTAAACGACAATCAATGCATTCAAGAAAACTGCTAAATAGTGTCCATACCAAAGGAAACTATTTATCTACTTCATCTTTATTAAGTTCTCAACATTCAACATGTGGTAATAATACATTTTCAATATTCAACCACGTTGTTCTAAGGATTACTTTCTTCCACTTTACTACGCTAGGGTTTATATGATTAAGCATTTATATAAATGATCAGTTCTTTTAGAAATGGTCAGCATTATTCTACGAACTAAATACCTAAGCTAAATCTAAAACGGTGGAGCTAATAAGAATTTCAAATAGAAACTCATTCTTGTTCGTTTATGTGAACGCGTCTAACTTTTAGTTCAGCCAATAATGGATTTAAGCCAATTTTAGTGTGGAACTTATTCGAAAGTCACGCCAGTCTTGAATTAAGCGTGGATGTGGTGAAAGAGCTCGAACAATCGCTATTTTCCTAATCAATTCATGAGTCAACAAATGTATTGGAAGCTCAACGGTCGTAAAGTTGGTAATACTTTTTATACAATTATACTTTTTACTTTAGAAATGTTAACATTGTGAATAGATCATAGTGAACGTGAACTTTAACTCGACGCTTGAGCTGTAGTAGTATATATGAATTATTTTATATTTGTATATAGTTTTATTAACCGCTTTCGACTACGGTCTTGTTAACTTAGAATGTAAATATAAAAATGAAATACGACCTATCGATACCTAGTTACGTATAAGCTTTAGTAAAATGGATTGTAGAAAAACTTTTGTTCTATAAGTTTGCTAAAACAGAAATTACTGAGATGTATACCTAAGTAAATAAATATATGTTTACCGTTTTTAAATTGATAACCTTTCGCCAGGCATTTATATATATGATCCGACAGCATTTATTGTTCGTTTTTCTCCAGCTTTAACATATTCGTTTCTCCATTGCTCTAGTTTGGCCGCCTGGGAGAAAGCTGGGATGATACCAGGCTGTTTCTCATCGGCGCAGGAGGTCTCGGAGGCCCATCTTCACACTGTACAAGTCCCGCGGACGGAGAAGATCGCCGATGTGTACACTCTCCTATCCTGACAAGGTCGGGCCCGGCGACGCTAAACGCCAGGCCAACCGCTGGGGCGGCATGACGAATGCTAAATAAATCTTGTGACGCCCAAATAAGCCGCGAGTATACACTGTAGGGGCTTAGTCGATCAGAGTCCAATACTACCCGCTCTCTCCCCCGAGAGGGTGGTATGTCAATGCAAGATTTTTCTCCATTAATGTAACAAGATGTTTGTCTTTAGCGTAGGAGCCATGGTAGTGCATACTACATACATGCATACTAGCACAATCTCATGCTGTAACGTTATAACGGTAGATGGTATACCGTGAGGTTTTAGTAAGTAGTAGTCTCACATAACCCTGCTGCTACCCCCGGCAATGGGGTATCCATAATCATGATGAGCTATCTTTGGTGATATCGTTATTTAACATAAGTTGAGATTATCGTCAATCTCATTGTCGAGATTGTCGTCGTTCATGAAGTATAAATATGTATAAAAAAGAAACAGAGATGTAACGAGAGCTCTTATTAATTTCTATAGTAAGGAATTTATTGTAGTAGAACTATAAAAATAGCTATCAATGGGCTCCTAGGAATACATGAATATTCAACTCTTATAAAATATGTTTACTGAAACTTTTTATTAAAAAAACAGCCATAAATTAAATTTGACCTCCTTGAGGTGAAGTTGCAATTTGTTAAGTATCTATCGAAAAAACGATAACTTATAAACATGTAGTTCTCACCGCGGACACAAAATTAAACATTTTTTAAGTTATTATAGTCATTACTCTAGCATTCCAGGTTTATATAAGAACACGGTTTGCCATATCATCCAAGTCCCTGATCCAAAGACCTAAAGGCGCACGTTTCCGCCGTATAATCGGGATACACGCCGCTATCGGTGCTCAATTCACCACAACTCTCCTTACTGAGACGGGGTCGCGCATCTTGTCGGCAATTCATTTATTTTACGAGAGCAACTCACCGATAAGTGGTCCCGGACGTGACTTGAGTCTTTTAAAATATTTGCTAACAACTTGACTGGATACTTTGTGAGTTATGACATATAATATTCATATCTTAAGTCGCGTGTGTGAGCATAAATTTTCAGCTATTTATATTAAATCTTATAGACTGTATTATGTGTATTTATAATTTTTACTTTCATGTCGCTTCTTTTTCTTTTTACCCTTATCCCACCTACGTAGGGTCAGCACATCATGTTTTCCTGTTCCACTCTTCTCTGTCAGATGTCTTAGTATTCAAACCTTTTATACACATACTATTTTTACCCAACCCGTCCATACCTACCGTCTTTTTTACTCCTATATTCATCCACCTCCATACTCAAGACTTTCGTGGTTACATGACTTTCATCTCTCCTCATAACATACCCATACCATGCTAACCTATTACCCTTTAACTTCTCTGTCATTGGTGCTATTTTCAAACTTCCTATGACATAGACATTCTTAATCTTATCGATTCTAGTTACACCACACATCCATCTTAATATTCGCATCTTTACCACATGTAATCTTTAATAATCTGTCTCTTGTGACCCAGTATTAGCATCCATATAATATAACTGGTCTTACTATAGTTTTATATACCTTTTTACTTCCATGTCGCTACTGAACACAGATTGGTAGGAGAAGAATGTTTAAGGCGATTGAGTTATAGTTGAACTTTCACAAAAAGAGTTGGTCGTCACCCGATTGGTCTGCCGAGATATCGCAAGAGTAGTGACTAATCCCGTAGTGAGTAATCCCGATCTACGAGTTAGTATGTTGAAATTGAATAGTATTATTTATATGTATCTCGCTCAGCGTGCATGTCTTAGGAAAACATTATTCTGGTCAAAGTTTCTTGTCAGCTGGTGTAGTTCATTTAATCAACCTTAGACTTTACGGTCTACTATAAAAACATATTTAGCGTAAGAAGTGCAAAGGTTTCAATTATTCAACATTGTAAGTTTAGACCGATAATGCTTGTAACATGATAATATTGATAGGAATCGGTCAAGGTTTCGTTGTTGTAGCGCTCGGGATCCGCTCCCAGATAAGCAATGGCTTTCCTATCGCGTTTTATGGCACATTCGATATTACGTGAAATAGTTTTTGCTCCCTTGACTATGGACCTCTCGCTTGTCGTTTCGCAGAATTGGACTTTAGTATTATAACATCAATGTATTTTTATACCCGTTTTTTGTTTATGAAATGGAAATCGACGGACAAACTTTTAGAAGCTGGCCTCTTTATATCATATCATTATAATAGATAAGAAAATTTGTTCGAATGTATAAGTCTGTTAGTCTTTCATACAAAAATAACTAAATTGATCTTTAACGAAACGTTACAATAATGTATACATCAAAATAAGTTAACGTCAAGGTAAAAAACATTTGTAAAATATATATACAGGCTGATTGTTTAGACAATAACAATATTTATGAATGATACTCTGCACTCGATTCTCGTTCTAAATCAATGAAAAAAATTGGTGCTTAATATTTGACCTAATTATTTAGAAGAATACAACAATTATACACAATCCTCTATGCGTCTATGTTAAAGCACAGTCTCAATAACCGTCGGGTGACTTCACGTTTACTTAAAAGGGAACGTGGCAACGTCAGGAACAAAACAAATGTGTTTATTGTTCGTTTTATTATCAAAAGTTATTGATTGTGGGTCGCCCATTGTAACTTTTGGCACCGGTCATTGCACTTAAGATTATTACGACTATGTTTATACTTTTGGAAGTCTTAGAACAAACTTTAATTTAGGGTTTATTAGTTGTTTGTTTTAATATTATTATTTTATATGTTAAATGGGACCATGAAGTGTCATATCCTAGAATACTGCAAGTGTTTAACCTTTCACCTGGTATATTTAAAGATAGCCGCTATATTCCTGAAACAAGAAGAAAAGTTTTTGAAGTTATACTTTTTTTTTTATTGTAGCACGGCAAAATGACTGCACTATGCCTGATGGTAAGCAGTGGCACACTATCCATCTAGTCACCACTATCATGCCGACCTGCAAAAATCTGGATATGCACAGGCTGATCCCGAAACGCAACCCGCAGAAACGAATCACTATTACGGGCTTTTTCGCCATATACATGGTGGTTGCGACCCATTCAGGTTGTAAAACCCTACCACCCCGCAAATAAGCGCATTAGGGGAAAATGATGAGAGTAAATTTTTACGATGTTCGCGCGCACCGTCACGAAACACCGACACCCTAAAGTTAGTTATAGTCAACTTTTTCTAAAGTTAGTGTCGAAAATTTTGGAAAAGATTTTTATCTTGTTACGGCAAAGAAGTATAACTTCTAACGCGTGTACATAATAAGTACACACAAACTTTTTTTTATTTATTTTTCCTTTGCAAAACTTTAAGGGAAAATCAAAAAAATCTCATGTCTTATTCCGAAATTCTTTGACATCGTAATACATTACAAATGATAGGATAAGAATTACATTACAGTAAATTATAATAATAGTAGACGAGGTGGTAGAAAAAAAGGTTGATTAATCATGTTTAACTTTTCAGTCTGAATGGAGTACTTCATGATGATCATTATTTTAAATGGAGAGTAGGATCTATCTATTATTAAAGGACTTTGAATAGAATGCTAATGCTGTAGAAGAACGTCCACAGGAATTGTACCTGTCATTTCCCTGCACGCGATCCTCAGGTGGTGCGAAAGAGTAACAAATATTTAACCACTGTACTTGTTCCACATAAATTGATCCTCACATCGAATATACTCTAATTAGCCATAGGATTAAATAAATAAAACTAATGCTGTTAAAGTGTGCTGTTGATTATAAGAATAACATTTTATATAAAACTGAAGCCGGGCCTGTAAAATGCCGAATTCTTTAGGGAGTGTTTGAGCTGTAGGTACATCGTTGCGTGCGATTAGAGCAAATGGAAAAAGTTGTCGTTTTATATAACAAATGATGTAATTTATCCTTCGTCACCCGTTCCGGCGATGCCATAACCCCATTTCTATGATGTAGGGAGACATCTAAAAAGGTGTTCTGTCCGTCGTACGACGTGAAAGTGAATTAAAATGTGTTCAATATCTTAGTTTGTTTCTTCTATTGATTTATAGATCTTTAAAGAATAAATCCAACTTATATTATCAATGCGAATTTGAGTTTGTTTATTCATTTGTTTGTTACGCTTTCACACTTTAACTAATTGGTAATCGTGAAATTTTATATACAGGATGGCAATGCTATAGAAAGGGGCCTTGAGTAGCTTCCATATAGAAATAATAATACTATTCGAACTTACGCAAGTGGATCTGCAGGTAAAAGCGGGAATGTCCGTCGCCCTAGTAGTGTAAACTGGCCCATGAAGTGAAGTTC
>MU159668.1:0-18957 GCA_015888305.1 Antheraea pernyi
GCTGACCCGTGCAACTTCGTCTGCACTAGCTACGTCGCGAGGGGCTGCCCGTGCGCAGCCCACGTACGCATCAGTTGTGACGTCACCGCCACAACGAAACACCGAACGCCCAGTGGCGCCACCTATAGCTCCACTGCACAAGAAAAGCTATACCGCAATGCAGCCACCCACGGAACCCGCCGCGACGATCGAACCGGCACCTCGGCAGCGCTATCCGCCGATCGTTGTCGATCGCCTTCCCAACTGGGTCGTGCATTTCCGACGATTGACGGACATGCTGGGGCACGCGCCGAACGCACGTCCGTTTGGAAACGGCGTGCGATTTATTCCAAGGGACACACAAGAGAACCAGATAACCCGAGAGTACCTCGCTTCGATAGAAGAGCAAGGGGTGAGCTGGTTCGCCTACTCCCCCCCTTCAGAGCAGCCACTAAAGGTCGCAATACGCGGCCTACCCACAAATACCTGCCCCGAGGACATTGCCGCGGCCCTGCAAGAGATGGGATTCCACCCGGCATATGTCCGAGTGATTGAAGCGCGCCGTGGAAGATCCGGGTGCATTCACCACTGCGCACTCAAAAGGATGCCTGGCCTAATTCCGGCCATATACGATGTCAGGAAGATTCTACTGATGGACGTCAGTATAGAAGGATAGCGTGGCAAGCGAGGCCCGGCACAATGCCATCGGTGCCAACTATTTAGGCACTCGTTACACCACTGCCACCGCAAGATTGCCTGTGTTAGGTGCGGCGGGGAGCACCCGGCGCACCTCTGCGAACGCTCACGCAACGAACCTGCCACCTGTGCGAACTGCAAAGGCGCACACCCAGCTAACGATGCTCTGCGTTGCCCCGTGTACCGTAGAGAAACACGCAACCGCCGTGCGGGGACCGTCGCCCGGTCTGGTGATACCGACGAAACCGTCACAGGCCCGCAAAAAGAAGCCCTCGAAAACGCGAACCGGAAGAGAGGCGTCCCAGCCGCCTACCTCACCCGGAACGAATCTAGGATTCCTGGATGTTTTAAATGACATCCTAAATCGAAGCAAGGGAAATCCTGAAGCTGAAAACCTATGCCGGACTTTGTTTTTCAGTTCTCTTTTTTCATTATTTTTTTATTTTGTAGCTATTTACAAGCTTTAGTGTTTTATCAATAAAAAAATGGAAATAGTTTTTTTTCTTTATGGTTAAAGTTCGAGCACTGGACGAGCATTCGTATTATGATTTTAGCGCTCCTTAAAACTGCCTCCCGGATACCCCGGGTTGCCTACCTAGATCCGGTGTCGAATGTACATACTCAAAGTGAATTTTGAAATACTATGTCACCATATTTCTACATTAGAAAAATAAATATCGAACTTACGAATATGATTTAGGTACCTACTAATGATGACACTAATATTAATAATATTATATTAATTTAGATTATTCCACTTTGTTCTTACAAGAATGTATGTAACTTACAGATAGCAGGTTAGCTGGTGGTGTAGATAATATATCAGGAACTAACTCATGCTCCACAAATGATTGCACTCTGGTCACTACTTTTCCCACACTGAAAGTTGTAAAGAAGACCGAAAAGAAATATATTTGTTTGATCATGTCTCTTACAAAACTTTAAGATGAATGGTAAAAACGTTAAACTAGATATTACAGTTATCCTTATCTTGCCAATCGTTATGATAAGAGATGACTCAAGATAAACTGCATCGACTTCATGAAGAACGTATTTTAGTTATTTGAAAATATTTTACTGGCATTTTATACGGTAACTGGCAAATCTCCAGCAATTCCTTTAAATCTTTCCTTTCCATTCACACTTGAAAGTAGATTGTCAAAAATAAAATTATACATACTTTGAATTCTCAATGGATAGTAATATTAGTAATTATTTTGTAATATACAGTGACTATGTAATAAAATTACAACTTGATTGAAGAGAACTTGTATATGTCACCGTTAAACCTCGAAAACTATTCACCTTTACTTTACATGGCTAATCTGCAAATTGACTAATTTAGGGGAGAGTGGGGGAATTGGGAACACTTAACTTATAACGCTATTAAAAATAATATAAAACAGAAATAAATTAGATCAATTTTTATTGCTACACAAGCTTTGGTTATCTATGTATTTATTAGTCATAGAACGTTATTTTTTTAATTTACGTTTTAATAAAAATATGAACTAAAACAAAAAACATTGCCGTTCCTACTTACCCGATACCCTATGGGGTAATTGAGATCATCCAGTAGGGGAAATAGACACGGTATGGGGTAATTAAGAACGACGTTTAATCACGACACACAATATCACACACACAACCTCTGGTAGTCGCACTGGAAGTACATTACTAATGTGCCCAAAGTTGGTCAACCGCGCACTGAATCTGATCTTCTTTCGGATACTTTTCGTAACACATTATGCTATAATCTTCGTTTTCTTTTCTTTTTTTGTAAAGCTTTCTTCAAATTTTAGACTCCTTTACCCTTGCCTTGTGACTTCTTTGGTTTGGTTTTTGGTGATCTTTTCTAATTTTGTAGCGTTTCTCTCATTTCGTCCTTTCTTTTTTACCTCTAATTGAACTTTCATTTGTGAGCTGAAATCTGATAGTGCCTTTTATTTTGACACTTAGAAGTGGTTTCTCTTTTACGAGTAACAGGCACGTTGATAATTACGTCAAGAGGAACGGAATTGAATGGAGGAGGAGTGTTAATGGTAACGCTTAAATCATTTTTGTTTTTATGAACAGCAGTCGTATCCTGTGTTGGTATTTGACTCTTTCTGAAAATATTAATGGCTTCATTTAAGATTTTCAATTTGGAATTTTGTTCAGTCTTTTATGGGTAATTTCGAGGCATCTGAAATAATTTGTAAAGTTTAAATATTTTTACACAATCAACTAGCAGTACTATGGATAATTAGGAGGGTAAGGAGTAACTGGGAACGTTCCCAGTTACCCACCTAATGCCGTTCCCAATTGCCCGAATCAGTCAATATACATAAAAATGGCCGCCACTCTCAAAAGCTTTTTTATTAACTTCCATTTGTGTTGGATTTGAAAACAGACAGTGCGTGTATGATATGAGCCAAAACACCATGCCTATGAATTCAAAAATATATTACTTACATCTGTTATAACTCACGACAAAAGTTATATCAAAAATTTAAAAGTAATTGTTCGACTTACGACGGTGTAGTGCAGGGAGATGTACTATTTATCTAACTATTCCCAATTACCCGTCATTCTCAATTACCCCACTCTCCCTATTCCGAAAATGTACAGAAATAAGAGTTTTTCGCGTTTGATTATCACAAACTATTACATATCCAACCTATACTAACCTAGCACGTCGCCATTAGACTACAATAGGAATGTTAGGATTCATGCAGCAGCTTGGTAGCTTGCAATCTGACATTTTACAGTACATACAATTAGGTATAATGCCGTCAGTATGATGTGCTAATTAAAAAATATATGAAACAACTACAGCCCGTCTTCTATACTGAATAAATGACAATATAAAAAGATATTTTAAATTCATATATTAAGTGTCAAGTATAGTTTGGTAGAAATTTCCAGAAATCGGTACATCAAAATTGTATTTGTTTGCGAAGTACTCTGGAGAAAACGGTTTGCGGCCTCCAAACGAGTCACTGTAAAGAATAAAAACATTTTTGAAATTCTATTCTGTTAAAACCTTTCATATTATATAATAGCTGTTACCCGCGGCACCCCGCACGCGCTTTTTTAAAAATGTATTAAAGAAATGTAAAATTGTGAGTGGGTGTGTACATTACAGAAATGTATTTTCAAAAATATTTGTAGCTACGACACGAACGCCATCTACTGTAACGTAACATGTACACATGTACATGTGTAACGTGTACATTAGATATATGAATACTAATAGTATATCGAATGGGATGGGATTTATCATCAGCAACATACCTGGAACTTCAACCTACTATATACCAAACTCAGTGCTCACTAACACTATATAAGAAAGTAATGCAAATTATAAGCTATACATCCTACTAATGATGACACTAATATTAATAATATTATATTAATTTAGATTATTCCACTTTGTTCTTACAAGAATGTATGTAACTTACAGATAGCAGGTTAGCTGGTGGTGTAGATAATATATCAGGAACTAACTCATGCTCCACAAATGATTGCACTCTGGTCACTACTTTTCCCACACTGAAAGTTGTAAAGAAGACCGAAAAGAAATATATTTGTTTGATCATGTCTCTTACAAAACTTTAAGATGAATGGTAAAAACGTTAAACTAGATATTACAGTTATCCTTATCTTGCCAATCGTTATGATAAGAGATGACTCAAGATAAACTGCATCGACTTCATGAAGAACGTATTTTAGTTATTTGAAAATATTTTACTGGCATTTTATACGGTAACTGGCAAATCTCCAGCAATTCCTTTAAATCTTTCCTTTCCATTCACACTTGAAAGTAGATTGTCAAAAATAAAATTATACATACTTTGAATTCTCAATGGATAGTAATATTAGTAATTATTTTGTAATATACAGTGACTATGTAATAAAATTACAACTTGATTGAAGAGAACTTGTATATGTCACCGTTAAACCTCGAAAACTATTCACCTTTACTTTACATGGCTAATCTGCAAATTGACTAATTTAGGGGAGAGTGGGGGAATTGGGAACACTTAACTTATAACGCTATTAAAAATAATATAAAACAGAAATAAATTAGATCAATTTTTATTGCTACACAAGCTTTGGTTATCTATGTATTTATTAGTCATAGAACGTTATTTTTTTAATTTACGTTTTAATAAAAATATGAACTAAAACAAAAAACATTGCCGTTCCTACTTACCCGATACCCTATGGGGTAATTGAGATCATCCAGTAGGGGAAATAGACACGGTATGGGGTAATTAAGAACGACGTTTAATCACGACACACAATATCACACACACAACCTCTGGTAGTCGCACTGGAAGTACATTACTAATGTGCCCAAAGTTGGTCAACCGCGCACTGAATCTGATCTTCTTTCGGATACTTTTCGTAACACATTATGCTATAATCTTCGTTTTCTTTTCTTTTTTTGTAAAGCTTTCTTCAAATTTTAGACTCCTTTACCCTTGCCTTGTGACTTCTTTGGTTTGGTTTTTGGTGATCTTTTCTAATTTTGTAGCGTTTCTCTCATTTCGTCCTTTCTTTTTTACCTCTAATTGAACTTTCATTTGTGAGCTGAAATCTGATAGTGCCTTTTATTTTGACACTTAGAAGTGGTTTCTCTTTTACGAGTAACAGGCACGTTGATAATTACGTCAAGAGGAACGGAATTGAATGGAGGAGGAGTGTTAATGGTAACGCTTAAATCATTTTTGTTTTTATGAACAGCAGTCGTATCCTGTGTTGGTATTTGACTCTTTCTGAAAATATTAATGGCTTCATTTAAGATTTTCAATTTGGAATTTTGTTCAGTCTTTTATGGGTAATTTCGAGGCATCTGAAATAATTTGTAAAGTTTAAATATTTTTACACAATCAACTAGAAGTACTATGGATAATTAGGAGGGTAAGGAGTAACTGGGAACGTTCCCAGTTACCCACCTAATGCCGTTCCCAATTGCCCGAATCAGTCAATATACATAAAAATGGCCGCCACTCTCAAAAGCTTTTTTATTAACTTCCATTTGTGTTGGATTTGAAAACAGACAGTGCGTGTATGATATGAGCCAAAACACCATGCCTATGAATTCAAAAATATATTACTTACATCTGTTATAACTCACGACAAAAGTTATATCAAAAATTTAAAAGTAATTGTTCGACTTACGACGGTGTAGTGCAGGGAGATGTACTATTTATCTAACTATTCCCAATTACCCGTCATTCTCAATTACCCCACTCTCCCTATTCCGAAAATGTACAGAAATAAGAGTTTTTCGCGTTTGATTATCACAAACTATTACATATCCAACCTATACTAACCTAGCACGTCGCCATTAGACTACAATAGGAATGTTAGGATTCATGCAGCAGCTTGGTAGCTTGCAATCTGACATTTTACAGTACATACAATTAGGTATAATGCCGTCAGTATGATGTGCTAATTAAAAAATATATGAAACAACTACAGCCCGTCTTCTATACTGAATAAATGACAATATAAAAAGATATTTTAAATTCATATATTAAGTGTCAAGTATAGTTTGGTAGAAATTTCCAGAAATCGGTACATCAAAATTGTATTTGTTTGCGAAGTACTCTGGAGAAAACGGTTTGCGGCCTCCAAACGAGTCACTGTAAAGAATAAAAACATTTTTGAAATTCTATTCTGATAAATACTTTTATATTACATATTTAGTAACTTTTGACGAAGCTTATCGATATCAACAAAAAAAATGAATGGTGTAATTTTTTCTCTTCATATCTATTCATAATACTTCAAACTCTTTATGTCTGTAATCCACAACATTTATATAACACTTAATACAGATAATAATATTAAAAAAAAATAGCGCGTGGAAGAAGTGAAACTTCGTAATGTGGAAATGAAAATAGGATGGGGTAGAAATTGAATTTAGTCAAATCATCAAAATCATATTGTTTCTTTAAGACGAACTTTATAACATTGCTTACTTGCATCTTTTAATTATCATTTTCGATTGGAGAAATATCCAAATCTATAACATTTACAATGGGATTATGATAATTAAAGTAATATACGAAATATTCCATTATTTTTCTCGCTCTGTCTCTTTCTATTTCCCCTCTCCAGGAGCGTTGAACATTTAACGCAACAGTGCTTTCATACCCCCTCCATGTTAGCGTTAAACGTTTAACGCAACGTTGTTGGAAGTCACATTAGAAGTTTCACTTCAATAAGAATATAATTACCACGTGAAGAAAAGTCACTATTAAAATTAAAACTATCTTTACTGCAGCTGTTGAATTCAATAACGATTCTCATTATCATTTCTTTCAACTTACGATCGCTGGACTCAAGATTTCTTTACAACATATGTCATGTTAATTTACTTATGCTAAATAAATCTTGATATATGGTAAAACTATATTTACACAGCCGATATCGTATCATGAGGTCATTACTTAAGACAAACAAGTCTCGAATGTCGGAATTTTAAAATCAATTGTAATATAATTAATTTCTCAAAAGTTACATTTATTTATTAAGACTACAGTCTTACATATAACAGGTTGGATAGAGCTGATGATAATATATCCTGAACTAACTCGTGCTCCACAAATGATTGTACTTTTCTCACTACCTACACTGGAACTTATTAAGAAACACGTGTTACACTAATCACGTATAGGGTCGATGCAGTCAGGATTGCCAATGAACACTTCGTAGATACTGTCACTATTTATTTGGCCAGAACTTCGCCTTACAATAACTTCCACATAGGAGTTTGTGCAGATCAGCGACATCTTGCCCTTTATATGCCGAATTCCCACCAATGTAGTCTCACACCGGGGTGAATAATGAACAGCCGATAACTTCCACCAATAGCGTTCGAGGTCATTAGTAACACCCCGATAAAGTCAATAGCGCGGTATCGCAGGTCAATAGGACTCGCTCCATCGTCAACGCGCGCGAGGTACTTTGGAGCTCCGCGAGTCTTACGACTTTCGCGAAACCTGCGCGACGATGCGCCGCAAAAGCGTTCCATCCTCCACACCGGCAACGGCGAGTGGAAGAAAGAAAATAGGCCCTTCTAAGGGCCAAACCGACTCCGCGTCTTCACGACGAACCGACGAATGCCTGCCTACGGATCCTGCCGTCGTAACAACATCGACTCCTGCTACACCTACCGGACTCCGCACTAACGTGCCCGAACCGTCCCAGACGCAGCCTGAGGAGGCGCGACAGAGGTCGCCCGGCGGGGTGTCAACACCGACAAGCGTATACGAGGATGATATATCCACTCTCGCCGAGCTAATTTTAACTCGGACGCTGTCGGTGGGGATGACCCACTGGATGGCACTGTATCTGCGCATCCAGGAAGCTAGCGCCGAAGACAAGAAGCCATCCAATGAAGATGCCGCAGCGCTGGAACGCGCCGCCCAAGGGATTTTGAAATCACCGAAGATTCCTGAGAACCAGGTTGGGCCGATCGGTCGAGCGCTACGTCGGAAACGTGGCGATCCCGAATCCGGCCCTTCCGTGAATCCGAGCCTGCTCAACAGAAGCAGCCGCAAGCCTCTCCTGACATCCAATCTACGTACCCCAAGAGGACCAAGATTCAAGCCACGCCGGACTCAACACCGCGTGCAAAATCAGCGGCGAAGGTGACCGCACCCGCACCAACGCCCGCTACGTCGCGATCGTCGCGAGGGGTTGCACGCGAGCAGCCCCCGTCCGTATCGCAAACGGATTCCGCGCGAGCTATACCGCCGCGCAATAAGACCACTGATCGCACAGTGGCGCCATCCGCGCATGCGCCGTCATACGCCGCGATCACAGCGCCGCCGCTGGAACCACAGCCCAGCCAATCACAGACCGCCGAGCAACTAAGACCACCTGCTACAGAAAGTATAGCCGGCCTACGGATCCCTAAACCTCGGCAACGCTTCCCACCAATCGTCGCCGAGAGCCTTCCCAACTGGACTCTGCACTTTCGACGGATGGCGGAAAAGGTGGGGCGAGCGCCGAATGCACGCTCTTTTGGCGCGGGGGTGCGTTTCATCCCTTTGAGCCAAGATGAGCATGGGATCGTAATCGATTACCTCTCACAACTAGAGAGCGATGTCGGCGTGAAATGGTTTACCTATTCACTCCCCAATGAACGCATCCTCAAGGTCGCCATACGCGGCCTCCCCTCAAACACTCCCTCTGACAAGATTGTTACGGCCCTCCGTGAGAAGGGTTTCCAACCGCAATACGTCAGAGCTATTAATGGAAGACAAGGAAGACCGGGGTGCATCTTCCATTGCGCACTCAAAAGAACTCCAGGCTTGACTGAAGCCATCTACTACATAGACGAGCTGCTACTGATGAAGATCAGAATAGAAGCATGGCGTGGAAAGCGAGGGCCGGTGCAGTGTCACCGCTGCCAGCAGTTTAGGCACTCCTCCCACCCATGCCACCGGCCGATTGCCTGCGTAAGGTGCGGAGGCCCGCACCCCGCCCACCGATGTGAACGCCCGATGAATGAGCCGGCCTCCTGCGTAAACTGTGGGGGCCCTCACCCCTCAAACAACACCAGACTTTGCCCCGTGTACATGCGCGAGGCACGCAACCACCGAGCAGGCGCCGTCGCCCGTACAGGTGATTCCGGGCGCAAGGCCTTCACTCAGCCCAAAACAGTTGAAGAAACAACAGCGGCGAGCCTGATGGCCCCCGCGAATGATCCCACCCCGAGAGGTAGCCCGAAGAGGACATCCCCGTGCAGGAGCACGAAAACCGCCCCAGAGGAGCCACCGGAAACCCTGCTGCTGGCGCCCGAATGGGACGAAGCTAGAGAACTTCAGCTGATATGTGTGAAGCAAATGGAAGAGCACACCAGGGAAATCCCTAAACTCCACGATGTCTTCCGCCGAATGGCAGAGGGCTTCGAAGATGCCACCGGCGATGAAGACGAGCTCTCAGAATTTTTCCGATTTTGCACGAAGACCCATCAGGTCTCCTAATTATTAATCACCAATGAAGAAGCACATAAGTTGCGCCCTAATGACCGGCCTGTATTCACAGGTCGCGAAGGAATTACCACTGAAGGAGGCATCGCCTCGAACAATATCCTCGCCCGCCCAGAAAGGGTAGGCTGAGACGACTACCACAGCAGGTCAATAGTCGTTCCCCGGGTGGCGTCGTAGTCTCGCCTCTCGGGTGTGTCATAGCGGTACCGGACGTAGACATTTACACATGTCTTACAAAAGTTTAAGATGAATGGTAAAATATCTCGTTCAGGTGGATCTTATAGCTATCTCACCTTACAATTGTTATGATAACAGATCAAAAAATATAATACGATTTCATGACAACCGTATGTTAGTTAATGATTTATTGTCAGTTTACATGGTAACTAAATGGTAGCAGATATTCGCCTGCTTCGTTATTATTATGTATTTAAAACAATGTTGAAGGATCCGTTCGCTTCTTTGGGCAATTAAATAATTATTTCAAGTTCGAAGGGTCCAATGTGAAAGGGTTAGTCGAAGCCAAAAGAATAACGCTGATCTCATGTGGGATTTTATTTTTGTTTAATTCTCTATTAGATTACATTTCAATATAATTAATTTTATATTTAAATTATATGGATAGAAATCTATCAGTATGTCTTAACTTTATTTAATAGTCCTTCGTTGCCTTATAAATAAAATGATGGATTTCCGCCCGCTTTTGCAAGAGTTATCTTCTGACAACGAGGAAAAAAAACAAATACTAATAAACAACAAACAGAGCCTTAGTTAAAGTTTGTTCTTCTAAAAGTTTGGAAACGATACTTTTAAACGTAGAAAATCACACCTAAGTTCAATGAACAAAATTGTAGGGGCGGTTTTCAAGGTTAATCATTACGTAATTGGTTATTGTCGGAATTCCGCACGGTCGAACAATGGGAATCGGGGCGCGGGCCGAAGTGTGGGGCGCGGCGGGAGTGTGCGGTATGAACGCTTCTGTATTTATTACACTAGTTCGTTTTTGCCTAAATCACCTGATGTTGAGTGCATATCACTTTTACGTTTCTCGTTTTAAGCACCTATTTTTTTTATTAATTTAGAACGAGAAGTCATGTGTAATCTGTGAGAATATTGCAACTCTTAAACCAGTCATGCTGAATAACCACTACATAAATAAAAATCATAATTATTAAATCCATTAAATAAAATCGTAGTTATTTGGATTTAATAACTCAATATGAAATAAATAAATTGTGATATTATAGATAAGTGCAATTGGTCTCTGATAAGTTATATGTCATCATCAGTTTTAGATAAATAGCGACTATCTGATATCCGCGGCTTTGTCTACGTCGTTTATTATGTTAACAATATATTTTATGTACAGGGATAAATATGAGCAATATACCGCTTGCTCTACTTCTCCAGCACAAGAACATACATTGCTGAAAGCATAATACTAATAAAAATCTTAATTTCTTAGAGCCTTGATATATTTACTGTGGTGTTAACGTAATCCTGGAACGGGCGTAAAACGTCCTGTATAGTCATAAAACAACAGCCAAAATGGCGGGTACCCGTTGGTAAAATAACATAAATAAATAAAACTAATTGGCGAATTATTTATTCTTTTGGCACGTTAGGGAAAATGATGAGAGTAAATTTTTACGATGCGCGCGCACAACGTCACGAAAACCCGACACGCTGAAGTTATAACGATGCGCGCGCACACCGTCACGAAAAACCGACACCCTGAAGTTAGCTATAGTCAACATTTAGTTTCTTTGTATTTCTTTGTATAAAAACTTTCAATGTATTAAATACTTTTTTTCTATCGTTAGTGTCGTTTTTTCTATAAACGTAGAATAAGGCGAAAGATAAAAAATTTAAAAAGATATTCATCTTGTTACACCAAAGAAGTGTAACTTCTAATGCGTGTATATACCTACACACACACTTTTTTTTACATCTAAAAGCCTTAAAATGTTAGCAAATAACAACGATCATAAGGGAATAAAAACTGCACGAACTTCTACATTTCTGCACAACGCATAGTAAATAAAATTAATGAAATTATTGAGTAAATTTTATTTGAATATAATCTTCATTACATCTTCAGAATTAACTTTAGTTTATTATAATAATTATTCATGTATAAATAACACAATCATAATTATATTTACCCGTAACCATTTTATTCTTTACACCGCCCCGAAAAGTTATTCCAGAAAACAATTTAAAATTGAAATATTTAATTGGATTTTCTATTATTTTTGTTATGAACCGAGCCGTTTGTCGAGTTCATCAACAAATTTATCGTGTTGCCCGAGGAAGAAATTGCCCGCAACTGGAACGTCAAAATTATACTTCTCAGCAAACGCGCGGAGGTTGAAATAATAGCGACCTGCTTTTGACCTGTAACAAAATTCAGTTCTTTATAATTCCGTACCTTCTGACTTATATACACTAGCGGGCAAGGCGAATATTGTCCTGCCTTGATAATAAAAAAAATCCTAAAAGTCAACCGCAGCACCACCTACCAGGTCCATTTGTGTCTTCAATCAATCAATCAATTGAAATCATCAAAATTGATCAAATCAATTGAATTGAATCTAAACCATTCTCGGATCCACTGGAACACGCACACAAAATTTTATCAAAATCGGTCCAGCCGGTTAGGAGGAGTTCAGATACAGACGTACAGAAGAAATTTATATATAAAGCAGATATAATAAGAGTGAAAATCTAATTTATCTGTACTTTTTAGATTTTTGTGACAAACAATCATTTTTAGTCTGTCAGCCTGTCTGTTTTTTGAACACGCATCACTGCTAAAATACTGTGTTCATGGTAATTCCTCTTAAAGAAAATCATAAAATATATTTTCAGGTACTATTTAGTCTATGTTTCATTAAGATCAGTTCGGTCTATCAAAAGTTGTTGTAATTTTAATGACGATGCGACTTGTACGAGAAAAGAGTAGATATGTAAATTAATTTAATACATTGAGATGACTTTATTAATCACACTAGCTAGTTAAATACAAAGATATAGTGAGTACAAATAGTGCTATTTGGAATTGTACAGGCTTAATTTACGACACAGTGTTTATATCAATTGTTATACAATAACGTGTAGTGTTAAGAATAGATGTAGCAAAGGTAAATATAAAATTTCTTCACACTTTACACATGACAATAATGTTCAACAAATCTTTTTGTATGCAATTTATATGGGAAAATTTTAAATTCGACGGAGGACGTCTCAAATTTGAAATTGAGAACAGTTTTTTTTATAGAATTTTTGTTTGGATATATCCTATAACATTTTGGGGTGCGTGCGACAAAAAAACAATGTTTTTGGCACACCCTAGTATTGTATATACAATAATCAAAATCTAAATATCCTTGAGAAGGCGCTTATGAACGTGTGTTTGGGGTGTAAGGGGTGTCAAATAACATCTAACACTTGAGACATCCAAGCCAACCTCACCTGCACGTGGTGCACCCTGCTGAATAACGAACGAGGCAATGGCGAAAGCGGGGTGGTAGGGTTTTACAGCCTGACTGGGTCGCAACCACCATGTATATGGCGAAAAAGCCCGTCATAGTAATTCGCTTGCGCGGGTCGCGTTTCGGGATCAGCCTGTGCATACCTCTAACCCTTCCCCCCAAAGGGTGGCAACGCACTTGCGACTCCTGTGGTGTTGTTAGTGTCCATGGACGGTCGTGATCACTTAACATCAGGTGACCCACCTGTTCGTTTGTCACCTATGACATAAAAAAAAAAAAAAACTTAAATACTACATTTCCTAATTTGGTATACTTACTACCAGAACATGATGGACATTTATACATACTTACATATACACACAAATACATACCCACCTTATTTTTAACGCTTAACTCGTAACGAATTTTATCCCTACAGTGTCATAAGAATTTACACTTTTTTAAAAATTAGCCACATGGTACACCCGTTTAGATGTGATGCATAACGATAAATAGTACAAATAATCTTACTTGTTATTAAGCCTCGTCTCAGTGAAGCAGACCTTATGTGGCTGTTTGTATACAAGGATTACGTAGCGATGTAAACAGGTGCCTTTGAGTGGCGCTGGACCAATATATTCCACAATGACTTCTCCATCCTTAATTTGGTCACAAGGTATGTTGCCCACGATCCAGTAAATATATTCACCCATCGAATGGTTTGTTCGAGACGGGACGTCGCGATCTGCGTTACAATTGAGATAAACGTGTAGAGGTGGTAGAGCCACGCTGAAGCTACTACTGGTTTCAGCACGAATGGGTCGGCTCGCCCGGGGTACTACCACCCGACCCACAGAAACACGCACGTGAAGTAACAGACCCTGTATTATTGCGTTTCGTTCGGTTAATTAGAGCTCCGGAGGCCCGACTACCCTTCCCCCATCCCTATACACAGGCTGGCAACGCACTTACGTTGGTAGTGTCTGTGGACGGCGGTAATCACTTCACATCAGATTATCCACCTGTTCGTTTGCCTCCTATGATATAAAAAAAATCGTGCATTTGCAATAACCAATACAACTCTTTACACTATCTCGTGTATATAAATTAAATAAATGAACTAAGAATGAAATGAAAATCAACAAACGGACTTATACCTTAAAACATTAGGGTTATCAATCAATATGTGATTAACATTGTATGGAATTTGCGATATTTTGGGTAACATTTCACGAACGTATCTTTTTTTAGCAAATTGATTAAACGCGGTTATCCTGACGAGATAGCTTCACCGATTTTATTTTTTTTCAAATAGATAAAATTATATAAATAAACCACTAAACAAAACTTGCGTAGGAGCAAGTTCAGATTAATTAAATAGTCTAGGGAAAATGATTTTATTATATACTAGCCTCTGCCCGCGACTTCGTTCGCGTGGAATAGTTACTTTGGGCTAACGCTAACAACGCAACGGAAGCACTCAAGAGGAAAAAAACTCCGATTTTGAAATATTCTTAATTGGTGCTCCTAATGGTCTTAGCGTGATGGTATATAGCCTATAACCATCCTCGATAAATGAGCTATATAATACTGAAAGAATTTTTAAAATGGGACCAGTAGTTCCGGAGATTACCCCCTACAACGTCACAAACTCACAAACTTTGCCTCTTTATAATATAAAACTTTACCTCTTTATAATATAATCATATGTTATAGTATAGATGTCGAATTTAGACCAGTAAAACAATCATTTATGTCTAAAAATAAATAATACCTTTTAATTATTCCTTCATTATTTATTCATATTAATTATTCATATTCACACAAAAAGTCATATACGTCAACGTACGTGTACGAGTAGCGCTCCGTATATTTATTAGATATTTTGTGCAAAAAAGAAGTGGTTTATATATAAAACATAATAAACTTGTGGCTCGCGGTTTTTACAACATCACAAACTCACAAACTTTACTTCTTTATAATATAATTATATATTATAGTATAGATGTCGAATTTAGACCAGTAAAACAATCATTTATGCCTAAAAATAAATAATAACTTTTAATTGTTCCTTATATCCTATATTAAAGTGTTACGAGCAAGAGTTCTGCAAAAGTAGTGATTTCTTATTGTTTCAATTCACTTACTAGTCATAAGGATTGTGTAGTATTGGCCTTCCTCCGCTTCATACGACACTTTGGGTGCATTCCTTGCTTGTTTAGGGGTTATTTCGTTACCAAGGTTCGCTGTTTTACAGCAGTGGCATCCGAATTTCGCCTATTAAAATATCAAAATAAAAAATACTTTATTCAAATTAGGCCCTAAGGAGACGCTTATAAACGTCAAAATTACCACCGGTTCGGAATACAACCCCGTCATCGAGAAGAACCGGAAAAACTCGATCAGGTCTATGGCACAGAGAACAGTGTCAATTTCAGACACCACCATCATACACATATTATGAAAAACAACACACTTTTATAGGTAACCGAACTAAAAAAAGTGTTCATGCTATAAACATTTAAAGTTTACTGGTCTATAATAAATTAAAAACAAATCAATCAATTTTAAAACAAAATCTAAGTTATCAAGAAAATGATTAATGTAATTGTAAAAAGGTGTGGAGTGTTACAAAATTAATGTTCATCAAACAAAATAATTAATTTTCCTTTAATTCTCAGAAAGTGATTTTGATCCAGTTCAAAACGTCAGATTAAATTCAAATTTTGTACACTTACCAAGAACCGATGACAATATAATAATTTAATAAGTTTGTTCCATTAATTTATTAAATAAATCCACTCACCTCAACTAATTTATCAGGCGCTTTCGATATATAATCAGGAACGATATCGAAGTCGATAAAAGCTTCGGAAACATTACTGGCAAAAGTTAAATCAACGGCATATCCTGCTATTAATATCAATAAGGTATTTATCAGGACACCCATGTTTAGATGTACACTCTACCGATGGCGAAGTTTTAATGAAATTTTAAAGTATCCGCTCTATGTTTAATACTCCCACAGAAGTACCATTTGGTAAACGATTTATTTAAAAAAATATAATTGTTAATTATAGCACACTTGATAAAATAAATTTTAAATTTATTACTCATAAGTACACATTGAAAATATCTTGTTATCTGATATTAAATATACTCGTGCTTCTTGATTTGATTCAAGCGAATTTAAATATGTTACATTTAGGTGACTAATTAAGGAACCTATATTACTAGCGAATACTTACTATTACTTACTAGCGAAAATAGTCCAGAATATTATTGGATAATTATTTACATTTTTTATATTATAGGGGGCAGACGAACAGGCAGGTCATCTGATGGTAAGTGATCATCGCCGTCCGTAGACACTAGCAACACCAGGAGAGTCGTAAGTGCGATGCCAGCCTGTGTTTATGAGGTGATGGGAGGGGAACGAGAGGTGGGCCTCCGGCGCTCTCACTGACCGAACGAAACGCAACAATGCAAGCACTGTTACTTCACGTCGGTGTTTCTGTGGGTCGGGTAGTACTACTCCGGGCGAGCCGACCCATTCATGCTGAAACCAGTAATGGGTTCAGCGTGGCTCTAACACCAACAAACTTACACCTAAGCCTCTTACATTTTTTATGAACAGAGAACTCAATTTTAAACTACAATAAAATACGTAAAATTTTTGTTGTCAAAATACTACGAACACGGTCATCTTTTAAATCTATGAAGAATTATATTACATTGTATAGAAGTAATTGTAATGTAATGGAGTTCTTGGCGGTATCTCACTCCGTCATGTAGTGGCTTATTCATAATCTTGTGTTATTTTGACTTTATATTTTGTAATATTGGTGGCATTTTACGTAATATAGTTCGGTTATTGTGGTGAACAAGTGAAGGGGATGAAAAATAATACCACAGAGTATGAATTCTGAGATGTTACAAAAACTCCTTCTTACAAGGGGCCACCGTCTTGGCTCACATTGAAATTATCGCTAGAAATTTGCATTATTATTACCTACTCGACAATGGCAGTAATAATCTCGCAGAATGGTTGGCAAAAATAAAAATCGTACTATATGCTTATGATATTAACAACTGTTTGTTAAAAATGGTGAATAATAGTGATTATTTCAAAGTAAAATCATAAATTATATTTTAGCCAATATTGTAACTTGTTTTAACTTAAAAGTAAAAATAAGTATAGATAAAAACTTTGCTGTATTAACAAGCGATACTGTTCGACTAACTAGATTACAGTACTCGCCAATCGTTTTGGCCGCACTGAATATAACTGCAAATTATGGTTCGCGCGTATTATAGTATGTAGCATAATATAGTTTAAAATAATACAAAACAAAGTTAAAATATTATTCTACGTATTTAAAAAATTGGTTTTTATTTATCCTTAAGTTGTTTCGATGTCATCTTTTAACTAAATTTGTGTTCTATAGAACTTTATTCAGAGCGATCAAAAAGTTTGGCGAGGGCCAGTCTAGTATCTACGATTTTTTTCGAACCGAGGTAGATATTTGACTGTGGCGTCCCTCACTTTACTGTGTGTGAGAAATTACTTAAATAAACTGACAAATATATAATGGTTGGCATTTTCCGTGAATGAGACAATAAGAACTCTTTAATGTTGTACATCTGATTATCTATAACATAATTACTTTTTCATTTATAACATGAAAATATACCTGCGAAAAAAATTGAAACTTAGTAAAAAGTACACGGCAAATCTCACATCGGAATAACGAGACTACCAGTGCAAAGTTCACTTGTGGCTTGGGCCTGTATGGCAGTTTTCCTTACAAGTCAACCAGACGCTAGTTTCCTTATGCTAGACGCTTTGAGGAATAAGTTTTTTTTATTTTTTATTTTTTATCATATTATATATGATTTTGGCACCCCTTGAAAGTGCCGTCCGAAGTAGGTGCTAGATCCGGCGCCGGCGAGGACGGTGCATTAAAGAATTCTGTAGAAATTTTTGGATTGTCTACGATTGGAAAGCCTATTCGTACCATGGACTTACTTGTAGGAGAATTTTCTTGTAACGTATACAGAGGTAGCACTGACATTGCTTTGTGAAACGTTTGTAATTCCGTACAACTGGTATATTTCTGAGATAAGACATTGTGAAACAGAAATAAATCAATATAAATAGGCCAGGAGAAGAGTTTTCGGTTAAAGACTTTTAACACCGATACCTAAAATGTTCTTATTTATATAGCTAGAGAAATAATAAAACACCAATTTTTAAAAATCTTATTAAAAAAAACCAAGTGTCGCAATAACCAAGGGACCTTCCCTCTTAAGCTATTACGTAATTAGCTAACCTTACAACATATTATAGTGACCATAACAATATTAAAAATATTTTATGTTTTAAATAAAATAGACTAGAAGTAGAAATATAAATAAAAATAGATAGATACATAATCAAAATAGAAATTATGTAGTCTAAGATTTTATATTATTATTATTATTTTATATTTCTCAGTCATGTACTAATTTACTCACTCCATAAAACATGCGATATTTTCTCAACTAAACGAAATCATTTCAAAACAACGATAGAGACATACCAGTCTCTTCACAAGACACAGTTATAATTTTTTTTTTTTCAGTATTTCCTATATTTCTCTTTCTGTTTCAATCTTCTCGTTTTTGTATTATCATGTAATTTTTTTTTTATATGTAAAATAGTTTAATCTTTTGTTTTATTAATATTTAATTTATTGTTGGAGCATGCCGTGGTTGTCTTTAAATATGACTACATTTATAATGTGTTACAATAGTCCTACTTTTTATATACT
>MU159668.1:19245-29605 GCA_015888305.1 Antheraea pernyi
AAAAATTAATTATAGCTATACGTTAAATCGCTTACCAATTCAACGTGTAAATTGTGTGAAAGACCTAGGAATAATGATGGACTCCAAGCTTCTTTATAATTATCATTATGATTTCGTTCATCAAAAAGCCATCAAAATGTTAGGATTCATATTCAGAGTCACAAAACCATTTTTTAAAACTCTACCACTCAAAATTCTTTACTTTTCTTACATTAGAAGTAGCCTAGAATATGCCTCGTCAATATGGTCTCCTGCTTTTACTACACATAGCAACAGGTTGGAAAATATACAACGTAAGTTTTTAAAATACCTCAATTTTAAAAGTAAGAAGGATCCCTGTGAGTATAAGAACAACTTAAAGTTATATAACATGTTATCACTAAAATACCGCCGAACTGTGAACGATATGAAATTTCTGTACGATCTCATTAACTCATGTATAGATAGCTCAGAACTTTTAAGCAAATTAAATTTTAGAGTGCCCAGCAAAATTATCAGAACCTCCACTTTGTTCACAATTCCTGTCGTAAAGCATACTTATGCTCAAAATTCCATCATTTATAGATGCACTACAGAGTACAATAAATATTTCAATGACATTGATATTTTTCACCTAAGTCGGAATCAGTTTCTTAAGTCGGTTCGCACAAAATTAGAATCAGGTGTCATACAGGAAGATTAAAACACAAACATACAAACAACAACCATACACACACTCACACAGACTCACACGCGTACACACACACACCGCGCACGCACATCATATACATATAACGCGGCCGCGCGCACGCGCAGAATTAATTATTATAAAATATTGTAAATAAGTAAATAAACTCATACACGTAATGTCTCATATACGAAATGTAAAACGCATTACTTCATAATTGGCACTATGTAATTATATTCATATGTTTTTAAAATATCATGATTGTGCTGTGAAGTTCTTATTAAATAAATAAAATAAAATAAAAAATATCCTATATTAAAGTGTTACGAGCAAGAGTTCTGTAAAAGTAGTGATTTCTTATTGTTTAATTTAAATTTCAATTCACTTACTAGTCATAAGAACTGTGTAGTATTGGCCTTCCTCCGCTTCATACGACACTTTGGGTGCATTCCTTGCTTGTATTTTTGATTTTGAAATTTTAATAGGTGAAATTCGGATGCCACTGCTGTAAAACGGCGAACCTTGGTAACGAAATAACCCCTAAACAAGCAAGGAATGCACCCAAAGTGTCGTATGCGTTTTACAGCAGTGGCATCCGAATTTCACCTATTAAAATTTCAAAATCAAAAATACTTTCTTCAAATTAGGCCCTAAGGAGGCGACTATGAACGTCAAAACTACCACCGGTTCGGAAAACAACCTGGTCATCGAGAAGAACCGGAAAAAACTCGATCAGGTCTATGTTTTTTATGCACAGAGAGCGGCGGCAGACATTACCATCGTACACATAATTTATCTATAATATTTGAAAAAAACACACACACTTTTATAGGTAACCGAACAAAAAAGTGTGCATGCTATAAACATTTAAAGTTTACTGGTCTATAATATATTTTAAAAAATCTATCCAATTATCCCAAGGAGGGTTGATGTACCCCAAGGAGGGTTGATGTCAGGCAGGCGGCCGATCGTAAAAATTAAGCCAAGTCATATACTAGAACATGACAAACATGTTGTACCGAACCTACTTATGTGAGATAAGGGTAAGAAGAAGTATAAATTAAAAAAACAATTAATTTAAAAACAAAATCTAAGTTATCAAGAAAATGATTAATGTAATCGTAAAAAGGTGTGGAGTGTTACAAAATTAATGTTTATCAATCAAAATAATTAATTTTCCTTTAATTCTCAGAAAGTGATTTTGATCTAGTTCAAAACGTCAGATTAAATTCAAATTTTGTACACTTATCAAGAAGCGATGACAATATAATAATTTAATAAGTTTGTTCCATTAATTAATTAAATAAATCCACTCACATCAACTAATTTATCAGGCGCTTTCGATATATAATCAGGAACGATATCGAAGTCGATAAAAGCTTCGGAAACATTACTGGCAAATGTTAAATCAACGGCATATCCTGCTATTAGTATAAAGAAGGTATTTATCAGGATACCCATGTTTAGAAGCACACTCTACCGATGGCGAAATTTTAATGAAATTTTAAAGTGTCCGCTCTATGTTTAATACTCGCATAGAAGTAGCATTGCGTAAACGATTTATTAAAAAAAAAAATTAAATTATAGCACACTTGACAAAATAAAATTTAAATTTATTACTCATAAGTACACATTGAACATATCTTGTTATTTGATATCAAATATACTCGTACTTCTTGATTTGCTTCAAGCAAATTAAAATATTTCGCATTTAGTTGACTAATTAAGGAACCTATATTATTATATGCTGAAGCGATTACTGGTTTCAGCATGAATGGGTCAGCTCGACCGTGGTAGTACCACAATCTCCAGAAAACCGACGTGATGTAACAGTGCTTACATTGTTACTTTCCGTTCGGTCAGTGAGAGCGCCGGAAGCCATCTCTCCTCTCCCCGCTTCCCTTCCAAACATGGCAACGCACTTGCGACTCCCCTGGTGTTGCTAGTGTCTATGGACGGCGGTGATCACTTACCATCAGGTGACCGGCTGTTCGTTTGCCATCTATAATATATATTTTTTTAAATGGGATTAGCGGAAATTGTAAATATTACCTAGAGACAATTATTAACCTCGGCTTCTTAACTTTTTTAGGAACAGAGTACTCAGTTTTCAAATTTTTCCGTTTTTGTAGGTGGTAGAGTCACGCTGAATAGGGGTCGACTGGGATAATACCATCCTCTCATAGAAAACCGACGTGAAGTAATAGTGCTTGTTGCGTTTCGTTCGGTCAGTGAGAGCGATGGATGTCCAACTCAATTCCCCCACTTCCCCTCCCCCGAATATAGGCTGGCAACGCACTTGCGACTCCCCTGGTGTTGCTAGTGTCTATGGACGGCGGTGATAACTTACCATCAGGAGACGAGCCACCTGTTTGTTTGCCTCAACTTAAACGTTAAATAATAATGAAATACATACAATTTTTATTTTCAAAATACTACTATCACGTTCACCTGTTAAATCTATGACGAATTATATAGAATAGAATTATATTATATTGTATAGAAGTACTTGTACGATAGACGGATAGACGGAGTTCTTGGCGGTGTCTCACTCTGTCATGTAGTGGCTTTTATATTTTATTCATAGTCTTATGTTATTTGACTTTATGTTTTATAATATTGGTAGCATTTTACGTAATATAGTTCGGTTATTGTGGTGAACAAGTGAATTGGATGAAAAATAATACCACGGAATATGAATTCTGAGATGTTACAAAAAACTCCTTCTTACAAGGGGCCACCGTCTTGTTAGAACATTGAAATTATCGCTAGAAATTTACATTATTATTACCTACTCGACAATTGCAGTAATAATCTCGCAGAATGGTTGGCAAAAATAAAAATCGTACTTATATACTTATGATACACTAATAACTGTTTGTTAAAAATGGTGAATAATAGTGATTATTTCAAAGTAAAATCATAAATTATATTTCAGCCAATATTGTAACTTGTTTTAACTTAAAAGTAAAAATAAGTATAGATTAAACACTTTGCTGTATTAACAAGCGATACTATTCGACTAACTAGATTACAGTACTCGCCAATCGTTTTGGCCGCACTGAATATAACTGCAAATTATGGTTCTCGCGTATTATAGTATATAGCATAATATAGTTTAAAATAATACAAAACAAAGTTAAAATATTATTCTACGTATTTAAAATTGGCTTTTATTCATCCTTAAGTTGTTTCGATGTCATCTTTTAACTAAATTTGTGTTCTACAGAACTTTATTCAGAGCGATCAAAAAGTTTGGCGAGAGCCAGTCTAGTATCTACGATTTTTTTCGAACCGAGGTAGATATTTGACTGTGGCGTCCCTCACTTTACTGTGTGTGAGAAATTACTTAAATAAACTGACAAATATATAATGGTTGGCATTTTCCGTGAATGAGACAATAAGAACTCTTTAATGTTGTACATCTGATTATCTATAACATAATCACTTTTTCATTTATAACATGAAAATATACCCGCGAAAAAAATTGAAACTTAGTAAAAAGTACACGGCAAATCTCACATCGGAATGACGAGATTACCAGTGCAAAGTTCACTTGTGGCTTGGGCCTGTATGACGGTTTTCCTTACAAGTCAACCAGACGCTAGTTTCCTTATGCTAGACGCTTTGCGGAGTAAGTTTTTTTATCATATTATATTATGATTTTGGCACCCCTTGAAGTTGCCGTCCGAGGTAGGTGCTAGATCCGGCGCCGGTGAGGACGGTGCATTAAAGAATTCTGTAGAAATTTTTGGATTGTCTACGATTGGAAAGCCTATTCGTACCATGGACTTACTTGCAGGAGAATTTTCTTGTAACGTATACAGAGGTAGCACTGACGTTGCTTTGTGAAACGTTTGTAATTCCGTACAACTGGTATATTTCTGAGATAAGACATTGTGAAACAGAAATAAATCAATATAAATAGGCCAGGAGAAGAATTTTCGGTTAAAGACTTTTAACACTGATGCCTAAAATGTTCTTATTTATATAGCTAGAGAAATAATAAAATACCAATTTTTAAAAATCTTATAAAAAAAAACCAAGTGTCGCAATAACCAAGTGACCTTCCCTCTTAAGCTATTACGTAATTAGCTAACCTTACAACATATTATAGTGACCATAACAATATTAAAAATATTTTATGTTTTAAATTAAATAGACTAGAAGTAGAAATCGAAATAAAAATAGATAGATACATAATCAAAATAGAAATTATGTAGTCTAAGATGGTGAACACGCTAAACCTGGAGGCGGCCTGACTTTCAAATGCAGTTGTCAGAACACTAGAACAGGTACTCGGTGACGGATTCCATCACTGCTTCTTTCTTGTTCGAAAACGCTTTAGTAGAAGTGTTAACAATATTTTATTACAATTCGCAGGCCGGCATGACAGCGGCGACCGGCGATGGATACTGTGTCACTTGGTGGTCGCCATTGTTTTTGGATTGTACTGTGCTTACCATCAGGCACAGTGCAGTCATTTTGCTGTGCTACTATAAAAAAAAAACAAATAATAATACCTAACAATTATAAACTTGCTTGTACACGTATATACATTGTAAGTACAGTTGGGAGTTATATCGACTATCAATAACCAGTTGTGTAAATAAGTTGATTAACACAATGATTTAGAATATATTTGTAATATAAGAAAATATTTATCAAATCATGCTTAATGTCCAACGGTGTTTTGGCAAATTTCGATTTTGTATTAATTTTAATGCGCATACATTAATTTTTGTATAATATATACAGACAACTAATTATATATTTTGTAATAAAACTATATGCTTATGATATTAACAACTGTTTGTTAAAAATGGTGAATAATAGTGATTATTTCAAAGTAAAATCATAAATTATATTTTAGCCAATATTGTAACTTGTTTTAACTTAAAAGTAAAAATAAGTATAGATAAAAACTTTGCTGTATTAACAAGCGATACTGTTCGACTAACTAGATTACAGTACTCGCCAATCGTTTTGGCCGCACTGAATATAACTGCAAATTATGGTTCGCGCGTATTATAGTATGTAGCATAATATAGTTTAAAATAATACAAAACAAAGTTAAAATATTATTCTACGTATTTAAAAAATTGGTTTTTATTTATCCTTAAGTTGTTTCGATGTCATCTTTTAACTAAATTTGTGTTCTATAGAACTTTATTCAGAGCGATCAAAAAGTTTGGCGAGGGCCAGTCTAGTATCTACGATTTTTTTCGAACCGAGGTAGATATTTGACTGTGGCGTCCCTCACTTTACTGTGTGTGAGAAATTACTTAAATAAACTGACAAATATATAATGGTTGGCATTTTCCGTGAATGAGACAATAAGAACTCTTTAATGTTGTACATCTGATTATCTATAACATAATCACTTTTTCATTTATAACATGAAAATATACCCGCGAAAAAAATTGAAACTTAGTAAAAAGTACACGGCAAATCTCACATCGGAATGACGAGATTACCAGTGCAAAGTTCACTTGTGGCTTGGGCCTGTATGACGGTTTTCCTTACAAGTCAACCAGACGCTAGTTTCCTTATGCTAGACGCTTTGCGGAGTAAGTTTTTTTATCATATTATATTATGATTTTGGCACCCCTTGAAGTTGCCGTCCGAGGTAGGTGCTAGATCCGGCGCCGGTGAGGACGGTGCATTAAAGAATTCTGTAGAAATTTTTGGATTGTCTACGATTGGAAAGCCTATTCGTACCATGGACTTACTTGCAGGAGAATTTTCTTGTAACGTATACAGAGGTAGCACTGACGTTGCTTTGTGAAACGTTTGTAATTCCGTACAACTGGTATATTTCTGAGATAAGACATTGTGAAACAGAAATAAATCAATATAAATAGGCCAGGAGAAGAATTTTCGGTTAAAGACTTTTAACACTGATGCCTAAAATGTTCTTATTTATATAGCTAGAGAAATAATAAAATACCAATTTTTAAAAATCTTATAAAAAAAAACCAAGTGTCGCAATAACCAAGTGACCTTCCCTCTTAAGCTATTACGTAATTAGCTAACCTTACAACATATTATAGTGACCATAACAATATTAAAAATATTTTATGTTTTAAATTAAATAGACTAGAAGTAGAAATCGAAATAAAAATAGATAGATACATAATCAAAATAGAAATTATGTAGTCTAAGATGGTGAACACGCTAAACCTGGAGGCGGCCTGACTTTCAAATGCAGTTGTCAGAACACTAGAACAGGTACTCGGTGACGGATTCCATCACTGCTTCTTTCTTGTTCGAAAACGCTTTAGTAGAAGTGTTAACAATATTTTATTACAAAATATATAATTAGTTGTCTGTATATATTATACAAAAATTAATGTATGCGCATTAAAATTAATACAAAATCGAAATTTGCCAAAACACCGTTGGACATTAAGCATGATTTGATAAATATTTTCTTATATTACAAATATATTCTAAATCATTGTGTTAATCAACTTATTTACACAACTGGTTATTGATAGTCGATATAACTCCCAACTGTACTTACAATGTATATACGTGTACAAGCAAGTTTATAATTGTTAGGTATTATTATTTGTTTTTTTTTTATAGTAGCACAGCAAAATGACTGCACTGTGCCTGATGGTAAGCACAGTACAATCCAAAAACAATGGCGACCACCAAGTGACACAGTATCCATCGCCGGTCGCCGCTGTCATGCCGGCCTGCGAAAAGTGGATATGCACAGGCTAATCCCGAAACGCGACCCACAGAAGCGAATCACTATGACGAGCACAATACATGGTGGTTGCGACCCAGTCAGGCTGTAAAACTCTACCACCCCGCTTTCGCCATTGTCTCGTTCGTTATTCAGCAGGGTGCACCACGTGCAGGTGAGGTTGGCTTGGATGTCTCAAGTCTTCGATGATATTCGATACCCCTTACTATGTTCTATGTTCACTTCAAACTTTCCCTAGATAATGTAGCTAGACCTCTAGACCCCAAACTTTTTCATTGTAATTATACTGTATTATATCCTGACCCCTATGCTTTGAATAGTTTTGTATCCAAAGCTAATCCCTCACTAAATCAGAATTAATATGTAATTAGGGTCATTATAAATAAAATATTTAAAATTGGCTTTTATTCATCCTTAAGTTGTTTCGATGTCATCTTTTAACTAAATTTGTGTTCTACAGAACTTTATTCAGAGCGATCAAAAAGTTTGGCGAGAGCCAGTCTAGTATCTACGATTTTTTTCGAACCGAGGTAGATATTTGACTGTGGCGTCCCTCACTTTACTGTGTGTGAGAAATTACTTAAATAAACTGACAAATATATAATGGTTGGCATTTTCCGTGAATGAGACAATAAGAACTCTTTAATGTTGTACATCTGATTATCTATAACATAATCACTTTTTCATTTATAACATGAAAATATACCCGCGAAAAAAATTGAAACTTAGTAAAAAGTACACGGCAAATCTCACATCGGAATGACGAGATTACCAGTGCAAAGTTCACTTGTGGCTTGGGCCTGTATGACGGTTTTCCTTACAAGTCAACCAGACGCTAGTTTCCTTATGCTAGACGCTTTGCGGAGTAAGTTTTTTTATCATATTATATTATGATTTTGGCACCCCTTGAAGTTGCCGTCCGAGGTAGGTGCTAGATCCGGCGCCGGTGAGGACGGTGCATTAAAGAATTCTGTAGAAATTTTTGGATTGTCTACGATTGGAAAGCCTATTCGTACCATGGACTTACTTGCAGGAGAATTTTCTTGTAACGTATACAGAGGTAGCACTGACGTTGCTTTGTGAAACGTTTGTAATTCCGTACAACTGGTATATTTCTGAGATAAGACATTGTGAAACAGAAATAAATCAATATAAATAGGCCAGGAGAAGAATTTTCGGTTAAAGACTTTTAACACTGATGCCTAAAATGTTCTTATTTATATAGCTAGAGAAATAATAAAATACCAATTTTTAAAAATCTTATAAAAAAAAACCAAGTGTCGCAATAACCAAGTGACCTTCCCTCTTAAGCTATTACGTAATTAGCTAACCTTACAACATATTATAGTGACCATAACAATATTAAAAATATTTTATGTTTTAAATTAAATAGACTAGAAGTAGAAATCGAAATAAAAATAGATAGATACATAATCAAAATAGAAATTATGTAGTCTAAGATGGTGAACACGCTAAACCTGGAGGCGGCCTGACTTTCAAATGCAGTTGTCAGAACACTAGAACAGGTACTCGGTGACGGATTCCATCACTGCTTCTTTCTTGTTCGAAAACGCTTTAGTAGAAGTGTTAACAATATTTTATTACAAAATATATAATTAGTTGTCTGTATATATTATACAAAAATTAATGTATGCGCATTAAAATTAATACAAAATCGAAATTTGCCAAAACACCGTTGGACATTAAGCATGATTTGATAAATATTTTCTTATATTACAAATATATTCTAAATCATTGTGTTAATCAACTTATTTACACAACTGGTTATTGATAGTCGATATAACTCCCAACTGTACTTACAATGTATATACGTGTACAAGCAAGTTTATAATTGTTAGGTATTATTATTTGTTTTTTTTTTATAGTAGCACAGCAAAATGACTGCACTGTGCCTGATGGTAAGCACAGTACAATCCAAAAACAATGGCGACCACCAAGTGACACAGTATCCATCGCCGGTCGCCGCTGTCATGCCGGCCTGCGAAATGCGGATATGCACAGGCTAATCCCGAAACGCGACCCACAGAAGCGAATCACTATGACGAGCACAATACATGGTGGTTGCGACCCAGTCAGGCTGTAAAACCCTACCAGTAAGTTTTTTTATCATATTATATTATGATTTTGGCACCCCTTGAAGTTGCCGTCCGAGGTAGGTGCTAGATCCGGCGCCGGTGAGGACGGTGCATTAAAGAATTCTGTAGAAATTTTTGGATTGTCTACGATTGGAAAGCCTATTCGTACCATGGACTTACTTGCAGGAGAATTTTCTTGTAACGTATACAGAGGTAGCACTGACGTTGCTTTGTGAAACGTTTGTAATTCCGTACAACTGGTATATTTCTGAGATAAGACATTGTGAAACAGAAATAAATCAATATTTCTTGAACTTCCATTTGTTCGGGTTCCGTGTACATAGACGGGGGTTGCGGGTGGTCCCCAATGACTCGACCGATTCGCCTTTATAGCATTCAATCAAGCCACGAACGGCCGATAACTTTCGACCAATGGTAATTAATTTCAGGTCGCCAGTCTAGTATCTACGATTTTTTTCGAACCGAGGTAGATATTTGACTGTGGCGTCCCTCACTTTACTGTGTGTGAGAAATTACTTAAATAAACTGACAAATATATAATGGTTGGCATTTTCCGTGATGTACAACATTAAAGAGTTCTTATTGTCTCATTCACGGAAAATGCCAACCATTATATATTTGTCAGTTTATTTAAGTAATTTCTCACACACAGTAAAGTGAGGGACGCCACAGTCAAAAAAGTGGATATGCACAGGCTAATCCCGAAACGCGACCCACAGAAGCGAATCACTATGACGAGCACAATACATGGTGGTTGCGACCCAGTCAGGCTGTAAAACTCTACCACCCCGCTTTCGCCATTGTCTCGTTCGTTATTCAGCAGGGTGCACCACGTGCAGGTGAGGTTGGCTTGGATGT
>MU159668.1:33586-64142 GCA_015888305.1 Antheraea pernyi
CTTTCCCTAGATAATGTAGCTAGACCTCTAGACCCCAAACTTTTTCATTGTAATTATACTGTATTATATCCTGACCCCTATGCTTTGAATAGTTTTGTATCCAAAGCTAATCCCTCACTAAATCAGAATTAATATGTAATTAGGGTCATTATAAATAAAATAATTTTCTACTATGGAATTTATAATTCAATGCTTTCTTCTAATTAAATTTCACCGAAAGTGCTTATTAAATGATCTGATAACTTCATACATTGATCGATCAGGAATTTTCTCCTGATTGATGCATGTAAACATGAACTTATCTGAATCTAGCTCCACATTTTCATCAAATTCCATAAACGTTTACCTTTTTGAAGTAATTACTTACTCATAAACGTCAAAACTACTGAAAGTATCGGCATAGGACTATGACCATTGGATGCAATCTTTCTCGAAGACGGTACTAGGCTACTGTTTCTGGATTCGATTGTTCTGGTCCATATTTTAATGTCGAATGAAGCCGGCAGGAAGGGGTCACTCGGGTATTACGTAAGAACTAAAGGGGAGCTGGGGGTTCGGTGATTTGCCTATTTTTGATGACATAGGAAATGGTCCACATCACACACCACCCGGTCTAGATGGTGATTACGTCACCAAAATATTTGTTATAAACTTTTACGGATCTTCTGTAAAATTCAGTCGTTACGTATAAATGTTTACATAAGCTAGAGGGGGGTAAGAGCTTGCTTACTTTTGCTGACAGGGGGGGGGTCAGAAATTACAATAATTCTGCTTACCTTACCTTAATGGCCCGAATCAGCTAGTTTGTTTATAAGAAAACAAAGGTCCATGAAACAAAATACATACTAATAAATGATTAGGTACTTAATTTAAATATGCTGATATATGATTTAAAGGATTTGCAAGGCCAACAATATATACAGTCCGCAAAAAAACAGAAAGAATTGTAAACATATGAAACACCACACTAGATCATAGCTTTATACAACCTGTTGATACTATGGCGAACTCTACCTAGGATGGATGCCACTCTGTTTCGTTTGATAGAATAAAAATGATCAACCTAGGCGACTGCACATATTCGAAAAGCGCTATAGAATCGCGGCATTCCCAAGAGTAATCCAGAGATATTGTTATATTGAATACGCAAAGCGTTGATACTCCTTCCACTGAAACAGGTAGGTGCTAGATCCGGCGCCGGTGAGGACGGTGCATTAAAGAATTCTGTAGAAATTTTTGGATTGTCTACGATTGGAAAGCCTATTCGTACCATGGACTTACTTGCAGGAGAATTTTCTTGTAACGTATACAGAGGTAGCACTGACGTTGCTTTGTGAAACGTTTGTAATTCCGTACAACTGGTATATTTCTGAGATAAGACATTGTGAAACAGAAATAAATCAATATAAATAGGCCAGGAGAAGAATTTTCGGTTAAAGACTTTTAACACTGATGCCTAAAATGTTCTTATTTATATAGCTAGAGAAATAATAAAACACCAATTTTTAAAAATCTTATTAAAAAAAACCAAGTGTCGCAATAACCAAGGGACCTTCCCTCTTAAGCTATTACGTAATTAGCTAACCTTACAACATATTATAGTGACCATAACAATATTAAAAATATTTTATGTTTTAAATAAAATAGACTAGAAGTAGAAATATAAATAAAAATAGATAGATACATAATCAAAATAGAAATTATGTAGTCTAAGATTTTATATTATTATTATTATTTTATATTTCTCAGTCATGTACTAATTTACTCACTCCATAAAACATGCGATATTTTCTCAACTAAACGAAATCATTTCAAAACAACGATAGAGACATACCAGTCTCTTCACAAGACACAGTTATAATTTTTTTTTTTTCAGTATTTCCTATATTTCTCTTTCTGTTTCAATCTTCTCGTTTTTGTATTATCATGTAATTTTTTTTTTTTTTTATATGTAAAATAGTTTAATCTTTTGTTTTATTAATATTTAATTTATTGTTGGAGCATGCCGTGGTTGTCTTTAAATATGACTACATTTATAATGTGTTACAATAGTTCTACTTTTTTTTATATACTAATGTATTGTCATGGTGACGACCCTAAAATAAATAAATAAGATGGTGAACACGCTAAACCTGGAGGCGGGCTGATTTCAAGTGCAGTTGTCAGAACACTAGAACATGTACTCGGTGACGGATTCCATCATTGCTTCTTTCTTGTTTGAACATGCTTTAGTAGAAGTGTTAACAATATTTTATTATGAAATAATTAATTGTCTGTCAATATTTTATACAAAAATTAATGTATGTGCATTAGTATTAATACAAAATCGAAATTTGCCAAAACACCGTTGGACATTAAGCATGATTTGATAAATATTTTCTTATATTACAAATATATTCTAAATCATTGTGTTAATCAACTTATTTACACAACTGGTTATTGATAGTCGATATAACTCCCAACTGTACTTACAATGTATATACGTGTACAAGCAAGTTTATAATTATTAGGTATTATTATTTGTTTTTTTTTTATAGTAGCACAGCAAAATGACTGCACTGTGCCTGATGGTAAGCACAGTACAATCCAAAAACAATGGCGACCACCAAGTGACACAGTATCCATCGCCGGTCGCCGCTGTCATGCTGGCCTGCAAAAAACTGGATATGCACAGGCTGATCCCGAAACGCGACCCACAGAAGCGAATCACTATGACGGGCTTTTTCGCCATATACATGGTGGTTGCGACCCAGTCAGGCTGTAAAACTCTACCACCCCGCTTTCGCCATTGCCTCGTTCGTTATTCAGCAGGGTGCACAAACATGAACTTATCTGAATCTAGCTCCACATTTTCATCAAATTCCATAAACGTTTACCTTTTTGAAGTAATTACTTACTCATAAACGTCAAAACTACTGAAAGTATCGGCATAGGACTATGACCATTGGATGCAATCTTTCTCGAAGACGGTACTAGGCTACTGTTTCTGGATTCGATTGTTCTGGTCCATATTTTAATGTCGAATGAAGCCGGCAGGAAGGGGTCACTCGGGTATTACGTAAGAACTAAAGGGGAGCTGGGGGTTCGGTGATTTGCCTATTTTTGATGACATAGGAAATGGTCCACATCACACACCACCCGGTCTAGATGGTGATTACGTCACCAAAATATTTGTTATAAACTTTTACGGATCTTCTGTAAAATTCAGTCGTTACGTATAAATGTTTACATAAGCTAGAGGGGGGTAAGAGCTTGCTTACTTTTGCTGACAGGGGGGGGGTCAGAAATTACAATAATTCTGCTTACCTTACCTTAATGGCCCGAATCAGCTAGTTTGTTTATAAGAAAACAAAGGTCCATGAAACAAAATACATACTAATAAATGATTAGGTACTTAATTTAAATATGCTGATATATGATTTAAAGGATTTGCAAGGCCAACAATATATACAGTCCGCAAAAAAACAGAAAGAATTGTAAACATATGAAACACCACACTAGATCATAGCTTTATACAACCTGTTGATACTATGGCGAACTCTACCTAGGATGGATGCCACTCTGTTTCGTTTGATAGAATAAAAATGATCAACCTAGGCGACTGCACATATTCGAAAAGCGCTATAGAATCGCGGCATTCCCAAGAGTAATCCAGAGATATTGTTATATTGAATACGCAAAGCGTTGATACTCCTTCCACTGAAACTTACTCATAGGCTACTCATATACATCATCGAAATGCTTTGAATAGTTAGATTTAGGAGTAAATTTTATCAGCACAATGAGCGAACCTATGTATCAACATACTTTCATTTTAATGTCATTCCAATCCATAGTTTAAATATTTTAAGACCTAAGAGCCTTCTGAAAGTAATAAAATTGCCCAAAAATTTAGCAAACAAATTTGTAAATTGGAATTTTGTTTTTTTTTGCAACCAATATCCCAAATTATTACTGCCATTATCGAGTAGATAATAATATTACAAGTTTTTTTGTTATAATTTTAATGTTCTAACAAGATGGTGGCCCCTTGTTAAAATTTTCCAAGGAGATTTGTGGCATCTCAGAATTCATGATACCTATTATTTTCCATCCACTTCATTTGTGTACAATAATCGAACTATGTTATGTAAAATGTCACCAATATTATAAAATATAGAATAAAATAACACAAGATTATGAATCTATACTAAAATTATAAAGAGGTAAGGTTTGTGAGTTTATGAGTTCGTGACGTTGTGACATTGTAGGGGATAATCTCAGGAAGTAATAGGTACTTCCTACTAATCGGTAAGCACTGTTACTTCACGTCGGTTTTCTGTGAGAGGGTAGTACTACTCCGGACGAGCCGACCCTATCATGTTGAAACCAATAATGTTCTAGTGTTGTTTGCTACGATGTACCTACCTCTTTGGTATTATAAATACAATATAAATAATAAATTTGTATTTACAATAATGTATTTATTTCTTTAATAAAACAATTACAATATTAAAAACAATTCTAAGTGTATGAAGTATTCTTTTATTATCAATTTCTACACTGAACGTCGGATTCAGTTTATTTAGTCGTACGTTGACCCATCGTATTCCGCGAGGAAGAAATTGCCAGCGATGGGATCCCCAAACTTGTATTCTTCAGCAAATCGTCTGATACTAAATTTATACCGTTGGTCACTGACACTGGAAAAGAAGGCTATCCTTAAGATCTTTTTTTTTATAATAATAAACTGTGCGACGCTTAACCTCAGTCACACCTGATGTAAAGTGAGGACGAGGCCTAGGATATAACGCGTTTACGCAGTAAATGCATATTCACTCTTCTTTTGCTACATCATATGCTTCAGGAAAAACAGACGCAGGCAGCGCATTCCAATCCCTCGCGGTTCGCATAATAAATGACGAAGCGAAGCACTTCGTCCGGATGAAGGGTATGTCAACCGCGAATGAATGGAGGTCTGTACGGCATCTGGTAGTCCTAATATGAAATGGAGACGGTGGTATTCGTTGGTGCAGATCATGTGCACATTCCCCAAAGTGTAGCCGATAAAATACCACAAGACACGCGACTCTACGACGATGTTCAAGTGGTTGCAGTTTGGCTGTTATCAGTGGGTCGTTACCGACAAGTCTTCGAGCTCTGTGATCGACGGAGTCTAACAAGGCCGACTGGTATTTGGCAGACCCATCCCAAAGATGGCAGCACACACGGCCTTATCTGCGACTTATACAGATTAAGAAGTTGCTCCGGCGTAAAGTATCGCCTTACCCTGAAAAGGAACCCCAATTTTTTTGCGGCCATTTCTCTGTTATTAAACAGGTTATTATAATACACTAGCTTTTGCCCGCTTCTTCACTCGTGTAAATGAAGCTGTGACGTATCCTTTGGGAAAGTAATTTCTCTTCTGTATTTTCTTTTTATTTCTGTGCGTCTGGAATGGATTAAGAGTTAATTATTAATATAAATTTTAAAGAAAATGTCTTACGTATAGTTAAGCTTTTCCTTATTAAAGCAAATTTTCTTCGGTTGTTCGTAAGCAAGGAACACGTAACGATGGTACCCAGTTTCAGCAGGCGGCTCGGGGCCGATATACTCAGCGAGGGCTTCTCCTTTCGTTACTTCATCGCCAGGTATATTCACCGAGAGCCAATGGAGAAATTCACCCAACGTACTGTTCTCTGGTGACGGTACGTCGTGATCTGGATAAAATTAATTATAGTATGTATAAAATAAATGTCAGTGACATTCAATTAAGCATCAGAAGTAGTGGAAATAATGTTTTTGAAAGGGTTTTCAATTTTTGTTTTATGCCAAAGGGCAGAAAACATGGAGAGCAAACGGCCCATTTGATGGTAAATGGTTACCGTCGCCTATGGACAACTGCAATACCAGGGGTATCACTGATGCGTTGCCGGCCTTGAAGAGCGTGTTTCAATCTCAGATATTAATATATGATATTTAAAATACTTCATTTTTTTATTTTAACACGGCTTAGTGACTGCGCTATCTTTGATTTCAAGCACAGTACAATCCAAAAGCAACGGCGACCACCGAAAGTCAAACCATCCTTCGCCGGTCGACGCAGTCACACCTGCCTGCATTCCAACGTATGACTTACCTAAACCTAGAAAGAATGGCTCTCAAACGTAGCTGTCAGAACACACTTATAAATGCTTGGCGACAAGTTTCCAACTTGTGGGTGTAAGTTAAACAGGTGGTTAATAGAAAAATCTTAAAACGAAGACCTCTATAATTTGACTCCCAAAGTGGTCTATATTAACACCCAGGGGTCGATGAAGACGGCAAGAGGAGTCGATGTCAGCGAAAAGAAATTAGGGGTCCGTGAGATGCAAATAAGCGTCAACCGATAATGATCTCATTTAAGCAGATCGTGAATTTAATTTTGGCTTTCAGTGAATGAAACAATACACATACTGTCTACTTAAAAAAATACTTCTTATATAAAACTTGCTTCTTCTTCTTCTATATATCGATGTATATAATATAAAACACCTTTTCAACATATTCAAAATAGTGGAATTGTCAAGTCAAGTAAGCAGCAGACAACAAAGGAACTTATGATATAGATAACTATGTGGATATGATAATATATATTCATATATATGATAT
The DNA here is from genome assembly GCA_015888305.1 of Antheraea pernyi. NCBI lineage: Eukaryota > Metazoa > Arthropoda > Insecta > Lepidoptera > Saturniidae > Antheraea > Antheraea pernyi. The sequence goes on from MU159668.1 coordinate 40,217, forward strand.
ACTAGCCGACCCGTGCCCACTTCGTTGGGCGGTAATAGGCATTATCAAGCTACAACTTTTCTCTAGAACTCAATCATATATCTCTCATCGTTCGTAAGAAACGTTTTCGTTCGACCATTTTTTCTCCGACTTCCCAGTATTACCCCCTACAACCTCACAAATCTTTACCTCTTTATAATATTAGTATAGATAATATAATTATTTAATAGCTTCTAATCACTTCGTACGTGTGGAATAGTTATTTTGGACTAAGACGCAGCGGAATCTCTCAAAAGGAAAAAAATCCCCGATTTTAAAACATTTTTCATTGTTGCTCCGCTCCTATTGGTCTTAGCGTGATGATATATAGCCTATGACACTTACAAATAACGTGGCTTTCTATTTATAAAAGGATTTACAAAATCGGTTCAGTAGTTCCTGAGATTACCCCTTACAACGTCACAAACTCACTCACAAACTTTACCTCTTTATAATACAAATAGTATAGATTACTGATTTATAAATTGGTAACATCATCAGCTGACGGTGAAGCAAAACATCGTGACGACACCTAAACCCGAGGAATGTACTTGTAATACTACTGTATGTGGGGAAACAGACCTGTGAATTTCTCAGATATTGAAATGGCCATAACGTCGTGGGGTGACGTGGTGATTATGCCTATACTTTCGTTGAAAAGAAACTCGTTCCACGATTAGTTTAATTACTTAGTTTTCTAAATGCGAAACTTCTACACATATTTTACTTTAAAAAAAATAGAATTCATCTATATCATAAGTCTATATATAGGTATTGTATTGTAAAAATATATAAATAATATGTTGTAATTACTTACCACACAGACACAGTGTATAATATTTATGTCGATCCGCTTGATAGGTTACTTCGGGGGTATACTTTGTTTCTGTAGGCGTTAATTTATTACCGAGTTCTGCTTTTACACCAGTATCGTAAACGACCTATTTAAAAATGATTTCACATTAATGAATGAATACTAATTACTAGTAGTCTTTTCCAATTTAATGTTGGAAAAGTATCGGGAAAAGTAGTTACTTTTATTATGGATGAAAAGAACCCGGGGGTCATACGAGTATTACGTAAGCATTAATGGAGGGTGGGGGTCTTAGTTTAGTTAGATTTGCTTATTTTTGATGACATAGGGGATGGGGGGTCTGGATGGTGATTACGTCAGCGATATTTATTATTTACTTTTTCGGATATTCTATAAAATGTAGTCGTTACGTATAATTGTTTACGTAAGTATAAAAGAGGGGATAAGAGCTTGATTACTTTTGCTGACAAATGGGAGGGGAGGTCAGAAATTACAAAATTGAACGACCTCTCTATGTCCTTTACTGAACTCCTGACATCGTTTATTCAAAATTTGATGATGAAAGGTTGAGCTTTTGGAGTGGAATGGTTTTAGGTGCGTGTAGTGTGTGATGTACTCCAATTGAGTGACCGCTCCTGCTGGCTAACGAAGGTCCTCCTATTGGGGTTATTTCATTAAAAGAGATAATTGTTTGGTTGCGCAGTTTTAATGTTGATGTTCCCCGTATCTACGACCTTTCGTGCGGGCCAGCGCGCAGAAACTGGCTCGCCATTCATACGTCGCGCTCTTATATAATTATTTGCTTACCTTGCACTCAGCCTTACATTCCTACATTGTGTCCCTACAAGCTGTTAACCCATTCCATGCCAGCAACGAACTCGGTGTGCCTTTTGACTGTTTTATCTGTGTGCCTACAACGCACCCAAGTGCGTTTTGTATACTTGATTCACTGCTAAGATTGCATTTTATATTAGTGCGTTCACAAAAATATTGCTGAGTTTTATTTCATTGTATTTTTCATTTAGTAACATTGTTACTGTGTGAACTATATAGATAAGATAATATCATACTACATACATCATACTACAAATTCAGTGATACATAAACCTATAATTCACCATAAAGGTCTGACATACGGTACAGACTTTTTGTTAATAGATAGCATTGAATGGATTATGGTGTAAATGGATAACAAATAGAACCACGTTGACTCTTGGTCTCATTAAAATCGGTTCACTCTATCAAAAATTATTGTAATTTTCATGACGACGCGACTTAAGTAGAGAGAAAAGTAGATAAGTAAATGGACTTAATACATTAAGATGATTTTATTACTAATTGTTTTTTTACATTAAGTTCCACGCGGAAGGAGTCGCGGCCACAGCTAGTATTAAATAAAAATAATAGTAAACAACTTACCTTGGCTCGACATTTAGGTGCTACAGGCACGTAATCAGGGACAATTCCATAACAATCAAAAGCCCTGGTCACCTCATTGGCAGATGTTAAATCGACAACATATTGTAATAAAAACATAAGGAACCCGTATTTAAAAATACCCATGTTCAAATTTATCCCTTTTAAAGTTGTTATCTTTGTGAAATTTTATATTTATGGTGACGAATTTATACCCACCATATCTCTTACACGTGTACACATTTAATGACAGTATTGCGTTCATACGATATGCAAATTTAAAATAAACTTATAAAAATATAATACGTTTTACATTATTAATATTGACGCAGACAGTCAATAACAGAAATAGAAATACAGTCAAGTAGACTTATGTAAAAATATATATATTGATGAAGTGAAATATAACACTTCAGTACATTTTTTGCTTGTATTTGTCAACCAATTTTATTAATTTTCGAAGTGAAAACTTATTTAGGTGTCTTGAGCGGTTTTTTTGGCAAGACAAAAACGTATAGTTTGGCGTCAGCAACACGTTAGTAAGCATGACCGACGGTATTGCGGTTGCGCGGCTTGCGTCGGACTATCGACGCATAGTATAGCAGCCTATGTTCATTTATTATTGATATTTTGTAATAAGATTGTGCAGCCCATCATATGTTTGATCTGCCCGCGACTTCGTCTACGTAGAATACTTACTTTGGGTTAATGCTAACACACAGCGGAAGCTCTCAAGAGGAAAAAATACCCCAATTTTACAACATTCTTCATTGCTGCTCCGCTCCTATAAAACAATATATTTTATTTGAAGATGTAGCGCTGTCATTTCTCTTACATAAATGATAAAAATAATTCCTAAAGTAAGAATCATTAGGTGCCTCCATTTTATATTTACGAATACAAACAAATATAAATTGTACTAGGCTAGGGTATATAATTTTATATTTTTAATATTATATATATTTTATAATTTTTATAATTCTCTATTATCAAGGCGTCACGAATAAGGCGTAATTTTTTTATTAAGTTATTAGCTTTCCCCGCAGCTTCTATTGTTTTAATTTACATTTGGCCTATAGGCCGAAATATATTCGGGGACTATAATTTATCTGGATGATTAATTTTCCTTATCTGTACCCTGACGACGTGTGTGGAAAATTCCATGGTGATCGGTTAAGTAGTTAAGGGTGAAAGCTTAACACAATTCGAATTTATAACTATTAATAGTAGATAGGGAAAGCCTAGAGAGCTCACGGTGAAATTGTCCTCCATTTGTATATATTTTCACAACACGACTGACACTATGAAATGAAACGGCGACTTCTTCGAATCTTCTTTTTAATAATGATTTTACAATAATCTCGAAGACAATAACGAATTACTCTTAGCGGCAATAGTCAATAATGATTTCAAAAACAATAATGATCTTACGATCTCGAACACAATAATGAATCTTACAAAAATTATCGCTCGAGATTATCGCGGTCAACCTACTTAACAAACAAACCCTCCATTTTGTTTTTCAAATTGACTACGCTATTGACCAAGCAAGGTTTTAACAGCTTCACCGGACTACATAATCAAACAAACAAACAAATCCTCCAGCTTTACAATATTAGTATAGATTACTAATCTTCTCTCGTACTTAGCTCGTGCCGTCAATCAAATTACAATAACTTTTGATAGAGTGGACTGATTTTAATGAAACAAAGACTAAGTTACTCATGAGGATATTGCCGAGGTTTTATTGTAAATTCAGTACTTCAGCAATGACACGTGTTCATACAAACAGACAGATATTTCTAAAAATGATTGAAATGTATTTTATTACTTAAGCCAAGATACCTGCAACAACTTTTTCCATGTAAATCGAAAATGTACAGACACGTCAGATTTACATTCTTATTATATCTATAGATTCTTCCGTCCGTGTGTATGTGACTGAGCTCCCCAGAACAGCTGGACAGACTTTGATGATTTTTTTTTTTGTGTGCGTTCAGGTGGATACGTCAATGGTTTAGACTCATAATTGTGCGAGATAGATGGCTCTGCTGTCTGATTTCAGGATTTTTTTTTCATTAACAAGGCATGACAATATCCGCCTGGCCCGCTAGTCTTTATATATAGTCCTTCTGTACGTGTATGACTGAATTCCCCTAAATTCGACTTTGATGACTTTTTTGGGAAATTTCATCCAAGAATGGTATAAATTTATATTTTTTTTATTCTCATGGCAGAACAACGCTAGTAAAATATATTAGAATAAAAATAAATACATATGTATTGATTTCTTGATCGATGCTAATAACGTTTTGTATACGTGAATCATGTTATTCCTAAATTTATGGCGTATTAAAATTATCAGTAATAATTTTCATGACACTATTTTAATATATATTATTTTATTGTTTATTTTATTTATTGTTTCTAAGTTTTATACTACAGCCAGGGGCGTAGATACCGCCGTATCAATGATACGGGGCCCCCGGGCTAACGAGGCCCTTAACGTTTGTAATCATTACCCTTCATTTGGGCCCCCAACTAATTCTTTGATAATGCGCCACTGACTATAGCCTAACGCGGACGAAGTCGTAGGATGCTCATACTTAATAATTAGGATATATGTGTCAAAATTCTCTTTAATACTGCCTAAGAAATAGAATATAGTCTAAGAAACATATATCCGCCAGTAGGAAAGGGATTTTGAACGATAGATTACCTATATTTATGTATAAATAGGCAAATACAGAAGAGTCTTATCGTTTCTCTTGTTTTTCAACCATTTTTCTTCTTTTTAAAGTGAAAACTTCTTTCGGTGCATTGATCGGTATTTATGGCAGGAGATAAATGTATAGTTTTGCGTCATGATATGCTACGGAAGCATGACCGTATTGCTCTTGCGTGGCTTGCGTCAAACCAGCGACGCATAGTATAGGGGTCTGTGTACACGTAATATATTTTGCAGTTCATTTTACGCTTGATTGATTAATAGACTTTATAAAAATGTATATAATTATTGCTCCGAGTGCCTATAGATGTGAAAACCACACTAATGTTAATAATTTCAATAAACAAATTCTGAAATTCAGGTTATAATTAATATGAAAGTTCAAAAGGGAAGACACTTATTTCACTGAGCTTTGAGTTTTTACTTCTGTCGGCAATCATTACTTCTTGACTTTTTGTTATTATATAATAAAATCTGCGAATGTACATGTTATTTTATTCTTCGGAAGCTACTGATGAATTTTAGTGTTATCAATAACAATATTGGAAAAAAACTTTTTCTTATCTTCTAACATACATATTTCGTTTCGTTGCCCGAAAATTGTTAGTACCTAATAAGATCGTTTGTTGTGAAATTCCAAATACAAGACACGTTTTACTATTCAAATTACATTGAAATTTCAAATTCAATTTAATTTTCGATCGCTTATAGATTTCGTTCATTTAATTTGGGACAACTTTCAATATCTATCTGTCTATATTATTTTATAATAAAGCCTTAAGTTATTGAAAATTTTTACGGTTATTGCCGATTACATTCTGATACCTATTTATCCTTTTCAGAAGAGTTAGTTATATTTTTTTCATATCATAGGTGGCAAACGAACTGTTGGGTCACCTGATGTTAAGTGATCACTACCGTCCATAGACACTTGCAACACCTGAAGAGTCACAAGTGCGTTGCCAGCCTGTGTTTGGGAGATGGAGGAGTGGGGAAGTGGTGAGGGGGGGTGGGTATCCAGCGCTCTCATGGACCGAACGGAACGCAGCAATGCAAATACTGTTACTTCACGTCGGTTTTCTGTGAGGGTGATACTACCCCGGGCGAGCCGACCCATTCATGCTGAAACCAGTAGTAGCTTCAATACATAGGGCCCTTGTGTTAATTGGTAACTGTATATATGTACCTATATAGCTATTTAAATTCAGTCTAACATGACCATAAACCACTAGGTTATTTATTATGTAGCTTTTCCTGACAACTACGTAACAACACAGATGCACGTGATAAAAATAACTCTTCAATCTTTGATTCCGAAATGTAAACTGAGATTTTTTTATACTAAGCAAGTTTAAAATCTGTGGTAATAAATGAAGATCCTGTATACTCAGAACAAGTCCAAATAATAGTATCATAGCCCGCGTCAAACTTTTTGGCCTTGCTGAATATAGTAAAGTTTAACGCAAGATATTGTTAAAGGAATTTAAAATTAGCATTTATTCATCCTTGTGTTATCTCTATGTGATATATTACTAATCAGTATTAGATGGACTTTCAAAAAAAATTTTGGAAGCCTACATGATACAAAATAAAATAAAAAAAAGTTTCAATCAAATCTGTAGCTTATAACTTATCTGTAAAACAGAAGTTAAACATACAGCTTATATCTCGAGACATTTCTGCCCAATAAAACAGCCAAAGTCCTAATTGTAAGTCGTTTTTAGCCATTTTCCCAAAAAACACCTTTTTCTAATTAGGTCACTTTAATACTAAGCGTGCGATATAATACGTATTTATACGTTTTGTGCACACATTATACTTAAAGCGGTCAAATAGTTTGGTGATATCTATAACGTTCTTATTCGTATTGTTATGGTATACATTTATATATATATATATATATATATGTTTCTTACGAACGCTGCCTTAACGATGAGAGATATATGATTGAGTTCTAGAAAAAAGTTGTAGCTTGATAATGCCTATTACCGCCCAACGATGTGGCCACTTGCTTAGTAGCTGACCCGTGGCCACATCGTTGGGCGGTAATAGGCATTATCAAGCTACAACTTTTTTCTAGAACTCAATCATATATCTCTCATCGTTAAGGCAGCGTTCGTAAGAAACGTTTTCCCATTTTTTCGCCGACTCCCCAAATATTACCCCCTACAACCTCACAAACTTTACCTCTTTATGATATTAGTATAGATAATATAATTAGTTAAACAATGGCAGTAATAGTCTACTAGAAGACTGGTTGCCAAAAATGGTATGGAAAAAGAACTTGTAATACTATTAACTATTTGACAATGGCAGTAATAATCTAAAAGATTGGTTGCCAAAAATAAAGTAAAAAAAAAAACTATATTATAAAATGTTTTTAATTCACAAGAGTATAAAAACTCAATCTTAGGTATAATAATACCTACATGAATATAAAAATGAATGCTAATTAATTGTAATAATAAAAATAATTGAAAAGAATAAAAATAAGAAATATTCACATTATTTCTTATACAGGTCTATTAGTCATAAAATATTTTTTTCTTGGTTATAATGTATGGTTTATAAATAAACAAGCCATTTGAACTATTTTGATACAGGCAACTTGTAAAAATATATGATTTATTCATATAACAGCTGTGATGCAATAAATTCGATTAGATGACAATCCAATTATTTCGCCATGATTATAGAATAAATGACATAACATAAAATATAACTTACTTCACATATTCTCTAATTTTGTTTCCATCTTGGCAACAAAATAAAATTGTTTCGCCAACTCCACCCAAAGCTAAAGATTCAAGTATATAGTCTATCAGAGGTACTCCTGCAATATTGAGTAAACCCTAAAACAATTCAAATTCTTATTTACTTTTCAAATTTCTGATGTAAAAGCAAGAAATGTTGCACAAACTAAACTTACCATTGGTTTACTATTACATATGGGAAGGAAATTTTTATTATATGTATCCATTAAAATTACGGCCTGAACCACATTTTCTTTGTCAATTTCCATGTTTACAAAATATAAAACAACGTAGTTTTGTATTTTATGAGAATATAATATGTAACGTTTACACTTTACGTATTACCTGCAACTTTTAACACGCTACGACTCAAAATAAAATCCTTTGAGACAGACTGACTGATCTATCCAGTAGAGTATATTCAGACTTCTACTCTATTATACACTACCTATTTTATTTTAAATTTTAATCTCTGTGACCCAAAGTAACATTTATAAACCTGTGAAAAAAGGTTAAACCATAAAGTAGAGAAAAAATTAACATAGAGTACATAGAATGGGGTAAGTGGTAACTAGTATTGACAACATTAACTGTATAAATTTCCCAAAAATCTATAATAATAATAAAACTCTTTATTGCACACATGTTGAAAATATACAAAATTAGACATCAGCTTTCAATATGTGTACATTTAGGTGGCCTTATCGCTTACACACACAGAATTACAAAAACTATAGATAAAAATAAAAAGAAATAACGCAATAAACAGTTCTATTAAGATATCATGTAGTATACGAATATATCGATATTGTGTATCGATATAAATATTTCTTAATTTTATTGTTTTAAACATTGACATATAAAAACCCTAGACACACAGTCTCGAATAAAAATAGCGCTCAAAACCGTCCCGCAAAATCTCCCCAATATATATACGTGGTTATAGTTATACTATAAACTTATAATTTTGCAAATTCAACCTTACGTGAATAATTTAAAGTTGTTTTTAAAAGGACGCAAGTGACGCGAGACTATTTGAAGTGAGTGCATAATCCAAGATTTTGATTTTAGATCCATAAACTAGCAGGTCCGGCGAACATTGTCCTGGACTTTTATAAAGAAAACCTTGAAAAATTATATACCTTGCCCATGAATCATTTTATCTACTGGTGAAAACCGCAAGAAAATTCATTCAGTAGTTTTTGAGTTATTTATATTATACAGTCCTGATTAACCTAGCTTTTTAGCCTTAAATCTGAGCTTACTTATAACACTAAGTAAAGAATAGTTATTTAAAAATTGTTATGAAACTCCTTGACTTGTACATGTACTCCTTTTGTTTGTAATACTGAAAGCTTGCCATAGGATTTAAATAAATCGACATGATGACAAACTTCAGAAATTGCTATGGAACTCCTTGGCATGTTGAGATACAAATGTTGTGTTTGTACTTATTTTGTTTGTAATACTGAGAGCTTACTGCAATATTACATATATCATTCTGATGTTGACCTTCAGATCTGTAATGGAACTCCTTGATAGTTATAGATATTTCGTGCTTGAACTCATCATGTAGATAATACGGAGAAATTACCACAGGATTTATTAAAACTGATAATGGACTTCAAAAAATGTTATAGATCTCGGTGGCAAATAGAGATAGAAATATCATCTTTGCACTCCTTTCGTTAGTAATACTGTAAGCATGGAGGTAAAATATATTGAGTTCCGATCGGACCGTCGACTCGAACGGTTTTCCGTTTTGCTGCGCGCGCTAAGTTAGATTTTTATACTCGTGATTTAGTGACGTCAGTTATTGTTTGTTTCGATCCGGCACACCTGCGCTTCACAGGTGCGCTGCACCTGCGTTCTTTTTCTTGGAACTGAGTGAGACCTTTCCTTGTATTTATTTATTGCTTTATCTATTTCTTGGTATATTTATTTATTTACTCATTTATTTATCTATTTATTTACGTATTTCTTCAGTGATTTATTTTTAATTTTATTTTCTTTTTATTGTTTGTTTATTTAAGTAGTCTTATGTTATTTTTCCCCTGTCTCGCTCAGTTACTTATTTGCGTTGTTTTCCTATTTTGTTTAGTTTTAAACAGCTCCCTTTGATCCGGACTCGGGATAGTCCGTTAAATTCATTAAGGCGCGCCCCCCTGCCCCTCTGGCAGGGAGGTTTCACATGTCTTCCTCCGCCCCACTCCCCTCCTCAGGCCCCATAATATCTCAGGAACTACTGGTGCGAATTTTTTCTTTAAATTTCTTTAAAAAAAAATTATTTCAGTGTTATATAGCTCATTTATAGGCTATATATCATCACGCTAAGACCCATAGGAGTTAAAGAAATTTAAAGAAAAAATTCGCACCAGTAGTTCCTGAGATATTATATATATAACTATATATTATAGTTCCCTACAACGTCACAACGTCGCAAACTCACAAACTTTACCTCTTTATAATATTAGTATATATATATAGTAGATATTTCACTGAAGTAAACAAGAGGAAATTAAGGCATGCTTCAATAAAACCAAAAAACCATGCTATCATTTTTTTTATTTCTTACGAACATGCTATTAAGGTTACATTTTAACTTATTCTATATAATGCGAAATTCGCTGGTTCCACCAGTTACTCAGTTACATTTTTTTTTCTGATGAAGAATATACTACCAAAAATTATTACAAGTTTCCTTAAATTTTATAGACTGGCAACACTTTGTATCATAGACAAACTTCTGGAAAAATTCTTCTTTAATCAATTGAAAATTATACTTTGTTAAGGAAGAAACTTTTTTTATTCATTAAGGCCAAATTAGATACAACCATTTGAGAACTTTTAAGGAATTTTGACACTCGGAGAAAAAATTATGAATTTAAATCAATGATCGGAATAAATCGGTCACTTTTATTATTTATCATTTCGAACCATGTGCTTAATTAGTTAAAAGAAAAAAAAACATAATAACATTTTAAACATCTAAGCTATATTTTTTTTTCAGAAATCGACAAGCATAACCTTGCTTGTTAAATCAATAAAAAAAATCAATGTATTTAAGCTCCGAGTTGTTTGTATAGTATTGGTACGTAATCGTCGTATTTAGCTTGGTAGAAGTTACCCGCGACCGGAGCACCCAAGTTGTACTTCGTCGCGAAGTTTTCGATTTTGAACATGGCGCGATCGTCTCCGGACCTGTTGGAGCGTTTCCACATATATATTCACAAATTTTCATAATAACTCTCAAGGTAAATATCAAACTAGTAATACATATAGTTTTTGCCTACGGCTTTGCTTTCATTATTATCTGATACGAAATATATATAAGAGTTGTTGAGTTATGTATGCTTGGTACACATATATGTTTCAACAACTCATATATGTATGAATAGTTAGCTTAGCTACCTGATGATTAACTACAGTTTATAATGAGAAAATAATTGAGGGACAGAGTCAACCTCAATTTAACGACTTACTCGATTTAACAAATTTTTCGTAATAGCCTTGAATTGTCTATAAGAATCAGTGTAAATAATACCTTCACATTACGATTTTTTTTACGAACAACCTCCTTATGTCTAAGTTTCACCTTTAAAAAAAATGTAAATACCTCTTTTACCTCGAATTTTGTCAACTCGAAACCTCCAATAGCATAGTCAGATTGAAAAAAAAAATGCTTTCATTAATTTAAATTCGTATTATTCCTCTAGAACAGCACTTGTTTCTATTTGAAAGTACCTGTCCTTTTCTGTAACCGAGCCATCATCGCATCGAACGTAAAAAACCATTCCAAGATCAGACGATGAACCTTTAGTTATATAATCGCTTCCTTCATTAGCGGTTTTTAGATGAACTCGTCAATTAAAAAAAAATCAAAATCAAAATATCCTTTATTCAATTTAGGCCCTGAGAAGGCGCTTATGAACGTCAAAGCTACTACCGGTTCGGAAAACAGCCCAGTCATCGAGAAGAACCGGCAAGAAACTCGATCTGGTTTATTTTTTCATGTCAAATATTTGTATAGTAACATAAATATTCACATTCGTTATTAGTGAATGCACAGAGAGGGGCGTCATTTCCAGACGTCACAATCGTTCACGTATTGATCCACCCTATAATAGCCTTTAGATATTAAAACCCGCTTGACATGGTTCTTGAACTCACTATCAGGCAAAAAAAATTAAATAATGAACATTTGATTTTTTTACATCAAATATTATAATCTATCTGGAGATCCTATACATATTTAGCTTTTGTTGTGTTTTTATGTTAAAATTGTTAGATGCAGCGAGACATACAATATTCATATATAAATACGTAGAGTCAAAACAGTGGCTATTGACTCGCTTTAGTATTACCAATAAAAAAGTTTTAAAAATTAGTTCTTTTTTTTCTTAAATTTCCTATACCTGTGCTTTAGTCTGACGGATCGATCTGCATCGTATGTAATGAAATATAATGTAATGTATGCACGAACATTCACGCTATACTCGTGTGATCTAGGCCATGAAACATGCTACTGAGCTCTAATGGTCTGCGTTTTGAATTAAAAAAAAAAACACTCAAAACACATGACGTCGGACTCACAAACCAACACAAAAATTCACAATATTGGTGGTGAAAACGAAATAGTTATATGTTGCTTAGATAAGGGCTGATTGACGGGGCAGTCGTAACTAGGTGACTTATGACGTATCTATATAGTTAGTAGCTGGCCCGGCGGACATTGTCCCGTCCTGACAATAAAAAAACCATGACAAATTATACACATAAATCTTCGTCATGAATCACTTTATCTACTGGTGAAAACCGCATGAAAGTCCGTTTAGTAGTTTTTGAGTTTATCGCGAACAGACAGACGGACAGACAGATGCAGCAGGGGACTTTGTTTTATAATGATAACATCATTGTTTCCCACCTGTTAGTGAGTCGTTTCTCGTCGAATGTCAGTTTCCCTGGTTGCTTGTAGACGAGGAACACGTAGCGGTGGAGACCGGTGTTCGGCGGTGGACCTGAACCCACGTACTCTGAGAGGGTCTCGCCGTCAGCGACACTGTTCCCGGGGACGTTACCGACAAGCCAGTGGTGCCATTCGCGGAACTTCGGTTCAGCGCGGGAGGGAGCGTCCGGATCTGCCAATATAACAAACATAGCACATTATTAGGTGGTACACTGACACACCACACGGATACAGCCAAATTGTGATATAGCCTTAGGAGTTGACTTACCAAAAAAGTACAGGATAAGCAAACGACATACATCAAGAATCCGTTTCGTTTTGTAGGTGGTAGAGCCACGCTGAAGCTATTACTGGTTTCAGCATAAATGGGTCCGTTCGCCCGGGTTAGTACCACCCGACACACAGAAACACCGACGTGAAGTAACAGTGCTTGCATCGTTGCGTTTCGTTTGGTCGGTGAGAGCACCGAAGGCCCACCACCTCTGCCCCTCCTTCCCCAGCCCCCAAACACAGGCTGCAACGCACTTGCAACACCCCTGGTGTTGCTAGTGCTATGGACGGCGGTGATCACTTACTATCAGGTGACTCGCCTGTTCGTTTGCCTCCGATGATATTTAAAAAAAAATCCCTCTGAACATTTTCCATTCTTCAATTTTTTGTTTCGGACGCTGGCCCTAGCGTGTTATATCTTCCATAACCTTTTTTTATAAATGTGGGCAAAAAAAATTAAATGATGGGCAAGAATGGGTAATCAATTACATATTTGACCATAGAACATTCAAATTTAAAAATATTTAAATTAAACACATTTTATATCCATGACCATTTCAAGGACAGTTACTATATTATATTTCAATATCCTTAATTGTATATGCCATCTTGTGTTTTTCCCATACGTTTAGTTTTCATAAATGAAGTCATTTTAATTTTTTCTAAATCTTATGTTTCTCAGTATTTACTGTTATATCATTTACATTTTTTAATAATAATAATAAAATAATAAAACTCTTTATTGCACACACTTTGAAAATATACAAAATTAGTAATCAGTTTACAATATGTGTACAGTTAGGCAGCCTTATCGCTTAGAGCGATCTCTTCCAGGCAAACCTAAGGAGACATTTATTTTCATAACTACCGGGTGGTAATATACATAGACAATAAAAATAATTAAAAAAATACAAAAACTATATAAGAAAGTAAAAAAAAACAGAAATAACGCAATACAATAGTTGATATTACGACAGCGAGAGGTGATGCCGGTGGAGATATTTTTTAAATAACGTCATGGATCTTGCCTGCCTAATATCACAAGGGAGTGCGTTCCATAGGCGTACACAGCTTGAACCGCAAATTATTTACTATAAAATTTCGTGTGACAGATAGGGAATTTGAGTATATGTTGAGAGCATAGACTGCGTCATGAAGAATCTCTGCAACCTAACATCTCGAATTTATATTGTAGGTAGGGAGGGGTCAATTTTTTTATTATTATTAAGGGTGTAAGTTAAGTATCTATGTGGTAAAGAGTTTTAGCGACTTCAGTATAGTTTACTACTTTTTTTAATTGTTATTGTATTTGACTGTTGCTATATTCACATGTAAATAAATAAAGCGACACAAATACCCTTCCACAAATTTTCAAATTCTTACGTGAAAAATGGAGGGAGCTACCTTTAACATATTCTGCCTTATTGGTTAACATTTTGTTTTTTAATTGAAGTTTGTAATCTAGATTGTTTTTCAGTAACCGGGCTATTTAACACTAAAAAGTTTGTCATACCGAGTTCATACTTCTTAATGTTAGGAAGTTCAAACCCAGACTCTCCCTTGTTTAACACTAATAAGTTTGTCATACCGAGTTCATACTTCTTAATGTTAGGAAGTTCAAACCCAGACTCTCCCTTGCTTTACATATTTGTTGAGGTAAAATTGTGTTGTACCTGTCATAGCCAGAGTGTAAAACTGATCAGGTACGGCTTCCCAAGACACAGATGGTATGTCTTTCACTTGAGTCGGTGTCAGCTCATTTCCCTCATTCACTTCAACGCCTGATGGATATTTCACCTGAAAAATGGCATTCATATATGTAAAGAAATTGTAAAAAAAAACATAAATTTAGGTATAATATAGGTACGTATTATAATACGTATAAACATCGTATAACTTAAAGATAAATAAATGCCAATTTTAGATTCCTAAAATAAGATTTTATTTGATTAAATTTTGTACTACTATATACAATACTATACCTGGCTGTATGTTAAGAATATCTTTGCTTGACCATTTTGTTCAATCTTAATGGCGTCACTATCTTATTTGGGTCATGTTGCTTAATTACTGTGTATCATATAATCGTTTTGCAATAAAGCTTGTTATTCTATTAAAAAAACAAAAAAGTCTTGTTTATTATCATTCCAATGTTTTACCCCCTGGACTGTCCAAAACCATAAGTATTAAAGTTTCATACAAACGAATGTAAACCTTATGATGCACAAGTAAACAGTCTGTTGGCATTATAAGTTTTAAAAAAATACCGTATTTATTATAAAGATTGAAACACTTAAAAAATTACAAATTATGTAATGTAAAATTATAATTTTAAAAGGGTTCGATATTTAAAAACATATCCACCATTTAGAATGCTGGTACACAAGACTGGATTTTAATATAATTCACTTTTTATGATAAAATAGTTGGTAATAAATTATTCGGTGATGATAAACTGAGCAAAACGCCATCTATGACTTGGAACACGCGACTTTCGATTTATAATGCGATTCAATTTAATATCTCAACAAACATTAGAAACAACATGAAAATGGTGGTCAATTTATATTGGTCATATTATATATCAGCTCTGTTCTTCTAGCTGATAACACTATGGCCATAATCTCCTCCATTGTGATAAAGAATAATAAATGAAGTCTTGGTATATTATATTTTAGAACAAGTGTAGCCCTCCTTCGGCCCTTGTCAGAACTTCGTTTATTATTGATTTAATTAGCAGTTAAGAGCAAAGCAGTACAGTCACCCTCTAGTAGATGGCGGTAGTATATGATAATGATTTATTTATTATACAAACAAGTAGAACTGCTATTATTCGTTAGATGGCGTTGGAAGACGATGACTTCGTCGTTTTTCTTATATAGCGATTGATTTTCAAAGTAATTTTGCAAATATGACAATCACAAATCTTTTAAAGCTAATGGTTATGGTTTCACTGCCACTAAATAGTCTTTTAACGTATAATGTCGCACAGATAGTCACTGAGATCACTATTTAGTCTAAAATTATCTAAACAAAAAAATGTTATGTATCACTGTTTATGCACTGCACTGATTAGTGGCCTATTCTTGCCGTCTTCACTGGACCTTATTATTTTAACGTTTATTCAACTTTTTAGATATAACATCACTTTAATTTCACGTTTTATTAATTTTAATTTCGTAAGAGAATACGGAGCCGATGTTGACAGTAGCAACAGCCTACCCTCCTCTTTTAACATTTATAAAGTTTGTAAATTCGCACGGGTAATACACCCAAACAAAGAAAATTAAATCAAATCTACCTTTAATAGTACGATCAAGCAATGAAATAAAATGGCAAATTACAAACTGAACTGTGGATCATCTCCCTTACTGTCTTTTGTTTTAGTCATTCACTCATTTCTTATATGGAAATTTTATACCTACGTTTGTCACTTTTCATGCGATTTTTCAAACATTTTCTTTCATACAAACCTAATTCTGACAATTACAAACAAAAAAAAAAAGAATTATCCAAATTTGTTAAAAAAATAGAAAAGGTAAACTCTATACTTTATCTTATAAATAATTTTTATTACAAATACAAAAATAAGAAATATCCAAGTAGGTGCAACCGTTCTACCAATGTGTCAGCGTTTATTTTAGTTTGATTCACCCTTAAATTGTTTAAGAGTTAAATTCAGGTACAGGACATATAAAAAGTTTTTATAGTCACATGCGTTCAAAATTTGGAAAAAAATAGTAAAGGTAAAGTTTATACTTTATCTTATAAATATTTTTTATTACAAATACAAAAATAAGAAATATCCAAGTAGGTGCAACCGTTCTACCAATGTGTCAGCGTTTATTTTAGTTTGATTCACCCTTAAATTGTTTAAGAGTTAAATTCGGGTACAGGACATATAAAAATTTTCACATGCGTTCAAAATTTGGAAAAAAAAATTGTAAAGGTAAACTTTATACTTTATCTTATAAATAACTGTAATTATAATTATGGATATGAATTCATAAAGACGCAGAGGGAAACATTGTAGATACCTATATTTTAGTAAAGTAGGAAAGTGTTAAGTTGAGAATAAATATTTTTTTATTTAATACTGTCGTCAGCTTTAATTCGTTTAAATTAACCCAAAGATCGACTTTATCAATAAAATATTCTCCACTATTATCAATTGTTATAATTACTTTATATCGTTTTTTTTATCAAACTGTAAGTTACAATTGCTCTTATGCGACTCATGTTGCAGTAAAATCCGTGTATAGAATTCATTATCACATTTTTGTTTGTTATAAAATTATAACGAATATGAAAATGTGTAAATTTACATATATCTGCTATAATAGTTTTTGGTCTTTTCTCTGATATCGACAAGCACAAATAACTCCCATATAGAGAATTATCTTTACTTTGATAATGCATTTGTATGTTAAAGGTGACTTTGTAAAACACACAAATACCTACATAAGACAATATATTGAAGTATTTGAGAAAAATGTAATAATAATTAATGATCTTCAAACTTGCACTTTTGCCTGCAAAAGTTTTTTCACGTGGTAGAGCTACACTGAATCTATTAATGGTTTCAGCATGAATGGGTCGGCTCGCCCGGGGTAGTACCACCCTCTCACAGAAAACCGATATGAAGTAACAGTGCTTGCATTGTTGCGTTTCGTTCGGACAGTGAGAGCGCCGGAGGCCCACCTCACCTCCCTTCCTCCTTCACGCTCTCCCGCAAGACACTTTGGCAACGCACTTGTGACTCCCCTGGTGTTGCAAGTGTCTATGGACGGTGGTGATCACTTAACATCAGGTAACCCAGCTGTCCGTTTGCCTCCTATGATATATAAAAAAAATTTAAGAACGAACGAACGGTAATTTCAAGCGCACTAACTTGAAACAAATACCTAGTAGATTTAAATTTCTTATATATATATGTATATATATATTTTTTTTTTCATATACTATTTATTGTTAATGTTTTGTCCCATTGTATGGTCGATACGTTATTTGTGTTTATGAGATCAGTAACAAAAGGCTACCTGATGATTAACTACAGTTTATAATGAGAAAATAATTGAGGGACAGAGTCAAGTTTATTCCTTGTATACATATACAGTGCAACCTTAATATAACGAATCTCAATTTAACAACTTAACAAATTTTTCGTAATCGCCTTGAATTGTCTATAAGAGTCAGTGTAAATAATACCTTTAAATTACGATTTTTTTTACGAACAACCTCTTTATATCGAATTTTCAACTATCAAAAAAAAGTGTAAATACCTCTAATGAACGAATTTCGTCAACTCAAAACCTCTATATAACATTTTGATTTTGATTATTAATCTAAGGGAAAAGATATGTTACCTACCTCATTGAATTAAATAGAAAATACATAGAGTAATTTGATAAAAATGTGTTATCATTTATAAGCAGAAGTTGTTCGCTATAACAAGATGAGTACGTAATGTTGAAGTGAATAAAACTATATATTTCCCTCTTTATAACAAATTTTAGACCAACCTTACCTCAATGTAACAGACCTCAGTTTAACGAATTACTTGATGCAACGAATATTTACGAGTTACCGTCGGATTTGGTATATGGAGGTTGCATGGTATACAGATTTACATATGTATATTCATCTCATTCGCACTGTGTTGAAGAACGATCTTTGAACACAAAGAGATATATATCATGGTATGAATTTTTGAAATGAGTTCCTTTTGAACAAAAAAATATATTATGTAAAAAAAAGTAAGGAGTGTTGTACTATTTCGAAAAATTTCCTAAATTAACGTCAAATAACTCGGCCAGCGCCATTGATATTTTTATATATCAACTACTATACTACTGTCTAAGAACACAACAGAAAGTTTTTTGAAAGATGGAAGGTGAAAGTTAGCAAATGCATTTTTTAACGGAGCTCAGTTATTATTATTTTAATTTGTACTAGGATTCATAGTATATTTATTTGAGATTACGTTATGAAAACAGCGAAATTGTGAAATTTATGACCACTTATAAATTCAAACTTTTAAAATAACATTTTTTCCAGTTTTCGGAACTGTTGTCCTCTCACCTGATACTCGTTTGACATTATAAGATTTAGGACATGCTGTATACAATCTAAAAATAAAAAGTTTTACAAATATTTGTACTTACAGTAGCCAAAGCTGCCGGCGCCTTAGACACGACGTCTGGCACCACCTGATGCGCCTCGAAGGACTTTGCGATGCTCGACATGGTTCTCGCAAACACCCTAAAATTGACCATAGTGCTGTCTGCTATTAACAAAACAATCGCAAATCTCAATATACGGCCCATTACGTACATTATTGGGACATTCACAAACTAAATTAATAATTAACAGATGTGGCCAACCGGTTACGATAGCTGGCTTGTGATTGAATAACGCAATGCACCGTTATATGTACAGTTCGCTTCAACAGAAACTACATAGTACATTCGATCACAAAAGTGTTTCATTTTATGATTATTAGAATCATCTTAAATTAATTATTACATAATACGTTAAAAGATAATTGATGTTAAAAAAATTATTTAATGCTTAAAATAGTCTCAAAATTTTAAAATACTTATACTTATTTTTGTGGGTATAATATTAATTGATAATTACTGTTAAGATATTATTGATGGTCAGTAAAATTGAAATGTTTTTATTTTCAGACCATCCTGCCAGGGTAGGGCCACGTAAGGTTGAGTAAAATAAAGTCGACCATACTCTAAGAAAGCTATTTAATAACTGTTTAAACTGCATGTTAATGTCGCATTCTAAAGGAGCATACACACATAACTAATAATACTCTTCCTAGAACACTTCAAGTAAAACAATTTAAATAATTCAAAAACACATTACTTTTTAAGTGTTGGATAAAATCCTATCCGAGATGAGAAAGTTATAACAGGCGAACTTTTACTCGCGGCTTCATTCGCATGTCTAGCCTATCCCTTGGTAAACAGTATATATATTTTCTAGTTAAAAGGCACACTCAGAGACACTCTTATGTCCTTGTATCTACTTCTCAAAATATGTATGCAAAATGACATGATGATTGGTTAATTTTGGGTGAAAACGTAACATACTAACAAAATCACTTTCTCGTTTATAATATAGAAACATTTCCTATTTAGATTATTTAATTCACTAGCTTAGCCCGCGACTTCGTCTGGGAAGAACTTTATTTGAAAAAAAAACAATTTATTAATAAAATCACCTGAACGTATTAAATCGACTTACTTATATAATTTTCTCTGGTACTTAAGTCGCGCCATAATTAAATTTACAATATCTTTTGATAGAGTTAACCGATTTCAATGAAATAATTAGGTTATGGTGTGAACGCAGTACTTCAGCAGTGATGCGTGTTCATATAATAAGACAGACAGACAGTTTTAGAAATGATTAAGATGCATTTTATTACTCATTTTACTTTATACCTACTATAATTATTTTCACAAAAATGTAAACAGTACAGACACATTAGATTTACATTCTTATAATATGTATAGATAAATAAATATTTTTTTAAATTATATTTTACATAACATAATAATGCAAAAGCTAATTTTAACATATAAAATGATTTTATTTCCATAAAAATAATTATTGTACTTTGATATATCAAGGCGATTTTATACTTTTTAAACATAAAAGAAATCTAAAACACTTTTGTTCTCATTAGTACCATAGAAAACAATAGGTCCTGTAGTACGTATGTGTTGAACGGAAGCTGGTGAATATCAACATAATTGTCATTTCTTGGTTGTATGTAATTTACGGCAGTCTAAGCCAATTGACGTAGATCCTAGAATTTAATCTGTAATTTATACATAACACACTTTGTGGAAAGATTTAAAACTATATTTGTATTATTTTTAGTTAGAACTAGCGGACCCGGCGTACATTAATTCGCCCTAATAATAACAAAATCTTGACACATTATATACCTCAACATTCGTGAAAACCTCATGAAAATCCGTTCAGTACTTTTTGAGTTTATCGCGAACAGACACACAGACGTGACAGAGGACTTTCTTTTATAATATGTAGTGATATGTAACACAATTTTTTTTGTTATGTAGAAGCTGTTACATTACATATGTGACAAGTAAGTGTTCAAGTATTAGTCTATAGTAAAACAGTACTGTTTTGAATAACAAAGAACTGCCGATGAGTTCCGATCGCATCGTCGACTCGAGCGGTTGTCCGTTTTGCTGCGAGCGCTAAGTTCGATTTTAATACTCGTGATTTAGTGACGTCAGTTATTGTGTTGTTTCGATCCGGCACACCTGCGGTGCACCTGCGTTCTTTTTCCTGGAACTGAGTGAGACCTTTCCTTTGTATTTATTTATTGCTTTATCTATTTCTTGGTATATTTATTTATTTACTCATTTATTTATCTATTTATTTACGTATTTCTTTAATTCTTCAGTGATTTATTTTTAAATTTATTTACTTTTTATTGTTTGTTTATTTAAGTAGTCTTATGTTATTTTTCCCCTATCTCGCTCAGGTACTTATTTGCGTTGTTTTCCTATGTTGTTTAGTTTTAAACAGCTCCCTTTGATCCGGACTCGGAATAGTCCGTTAAATTCATTAAGGCGCGCCCCCCTACCCTCTGGCAGGGAGGTTTCACATGTCTTCCCCCGCCCCACTCCCCTCCTCAGGCCCCGGTATGGCCGCTGAACAAGAGATCAGTCTCTTAGAGACTGAGCTCATTAGCATCCGCGGCTTCATAGCCGCTATCTGTCCTCGTCTCGTAGACGACTACGATGCGTACGCTGCAAAGCGTCGCACCGAGCTCCCTCATTCCTCGAAGCCCGCTCCCTCGATCTATGCCAAGATCGAGGCTTCCAACAACTTCCCAATCCCAGCCGATCGCGATAGCGATGACTCCGACTCCGACTCCGGCTCCGACATGGAGCAAGACCCTCCTGCTCAGCAGGATCCCCCTGCCGAGCAAGCCCCTCAGGCTGAGCAAGCCCCTGCTGCGGACGATGGCTTCACCACCGTCACGCACCGCAAACCGCGCAAGAACAAGAAGCGCCCGAACTCACCTTCCGATCCGGAGGACAAATTGCCCTCTAAAAAGATCGCAAACGTCAAATGGCGCGAAAGTGCCAAAGGCGACACCAGCGCCCTCTAGACCCGACTCGCCCGTGGCTGCGGGTTCCGCAGTTTCGGGCAAGAAGCCCCGCCCACCGCCCCCCGTTACGATCCAAGACAAAGCGTCTTGGGTTGAGATTTCTAGCCTGCTGGAAACGGCAGGTATCCCTTACACCTCCGCCGTGAATACCGCTGTAGGTATTCAGGTGAAGGTAGCCACGTCCACCGCCCATCGCAACCTCACTCGTTTCCTTCGGGACAACCAGTGGGGCTATTTCACGCACTCTCTCGAAGAGGAGCGTAAACTACGGGTTGTGATCCGTAGAGTCCCCTCAGAACTCCCGACTGACGACATCTCAGACGACCTCAAGGAACAGAAGATTCCTGTTCGCGAGGTTCATCGTATGCGCTCTCCGCGCACCAGGGCTCCATATGATATGGTTCTCGTTGTCCTCGATCGCACCCCTCAGGGGAAAGCGATTTTTAATCTTACATCCCTTTGCGGCCTCTCCGGCGTCATAGTCGAGCCGCCGCGCAAAACGTCTGTGCCCTCGCAGTGTCACAACTGCCAGGTGTACGGACACTCCGCACGAAACTGTCGCCTGAAACCCAGGTGCGTTAAGTGCCTCGGCGACCACTCCACTAGGGAGTGTTCTCGCACGAAAGACGCCTCCGACCCTCCGAGCTGTGTTCTGTGCCGCGGCGTGGGCCATACCGCGAATTATCGCGGATGTCCCCGCGCCCCGCGCACAAAGCGCCCTCGATACCCCAGGCAGGCGTCGCCGTCTAAGACGGCCGCTGCCCCCGCCCGTCCTCGACCTCCGCCTCTCATGTCTCGAGAGGCCTTCCCGAACCTGCCGGGCACGTCTCGTGCACCGGCAGCGTCCGTACCCACGACTAGTGCGCCCCCCCGCCCCTACCGGGCCCCTCAGGCCCCGTGGGCTCCTAAACCCGCGTCCCAGCACACTCCCAAACCTCCGGCGGCTAATCCTTCACAGGATGACCCCGCATACTCCTTTTCCCTATCGAGTATTGACTACGCAGGTCAACTACTCATTTTCCACGAGATCTCGGAGATCTCGGCGTACGAAGAGTGCTCTCGTAATCCGCTACTAGGTGCCGTCACGGCAATCCATAGATTTCCAGCCATCGCGGCTACACTACAAAGGCTCGCGCGCGCAGCTGTTAAAAAAATAAATAACTCAAATAAGATAGAGTAAATCGCGTATTTACGTCTATCTTCCCCTAAAAATAACCGTCAAACAATAATAATAATTTTTGTTATGTCTATTTTTAGACTTCGGTGCCGTCACCGTTAGTAAATTTAAATTCAATCTTATAAAATGCGTGTTGCGCCCACGCTTTTGTAATCGATCCCTATTAGCTCCCGCACACTTCGCGGTTCTCAATAATATCTCGAGCCTAGGTCGTCCCCGCGCGGAGCCCTCTTGATATTATTTACGCGATACAGTGACTCACCTACATCACTTGAACAGACATATGAGATCATCTCTCTCACACACGTGCACATATATACACATGGTGGGAGGGTTTTGTTTTTTTTTCCCTCATCGAACTGAATCGAATAGTTTAAGTTCGTTTCAATCCGATATACACGTATTCATTTGTGAATCATGCAATTTCGATTGTATGGTTCACAAATGTATATATGTATGAATAGCTTAGAATAGTTAGCTAGGACAGACGTGTCTTTTTCCAGGAAACAGCCCAAGCCGAGGTGTGCGTGCACCCTTGTGTATGTTACCCAAAACCAAAATCGGCTGAGTGCCCTAAGCGCTCGGCCTTAGTAGTCCGGTGAAGCTGTAAAAACC
>MU159668.1:72808-91395 GCA_015888305.1 Antheraea pernyi
CGGATTATTGATAAGGTTGCGTTCGTACCAAACGTTACTTATTGTACAACCAGTTGAAACCATATCGCATACCATACCGATAAATACCGTACCGCAAAAATGCGCATATTTTAATATATTTAAGGCGGAACGGAGTTCGCGGGCACTGCTAGTAAAATATATTTGTGTACACTAAAAATGGAAAAATAAAGTAAATTTTCAAAAAAAAGTATTAACCGACTTCAATATCAGTCAAAAACCCATAAGGCACTAAAAAGCGGAAAATAAATAGTTTATCAAATTAACCAAATTAAATAAAACATATGAATATGTGTGCTACCTAGAGATGTACTGGAATCATAAAAAAAAAAAAATTACAGACGAATTGATAACCTCCTCCTTTTTTTGAAGTCGGTTAATTAGATAAAATAATTGTGTTTTTTGACAGAAACTTGCCAGTAACATAAATCATTTTCTTTTTTATTCACTATCTTGTGTTATTTGACCCTATATTATGTAGTTACGGTGGTATTTACATTAATATAGTTATTATGAACAAGTGCAGTAAAAGGGAAATTGAAACACAGAACATGAATTATGTAATTTCACAAAAACTCTATATCATCTAGCAAGGAGGTGACCATCTTGTTGAAACACTGTTGTTGACAAAATATAATAATCTACTTGATAATTTGTTGTATAATATAATATAGGTTATATTATATTATCTTCTATACTATAATAAAACTATAACAAAGCCAAATCTGTACATTAAATTTTTTTTTTTAAATTATAATCGGGGTAGACTTTGTTATCAATATAGAAGACAAAAATAAACCTTATAAATTTTTTGTCTATCTGTCTGCCTGTCTGTCTGTCCCTGTGAACAGCCATCACTCTGAAAGTATTGAACCGACTTTGACGAAACGTAACACATTGCTAACTAATATTACAAGATTACATCTAGAATACTTTTTGTCTCATAAAACGCAAGGGATTCTCCAGGATAACGGACGATAGTAAAAAAAGAGCTATTTAATTTAATCCCTTCCTCTCCTTTTCATACCCGAACCACCCGCGCTAGGCTTCAAAGCCATAGTTTTACGGTAAATCCTATCTGGGTACGAAGATAGTAAAAAAAGAGCTATTTAATTTAATCCCTTCCTCTCCTTTTCATACCCGAACCACCCGCGCTAGGCTTCAAAGCCATAGTTTTACGGTAAATCCTATCTGGGTACGAACTAAAAAGTTCGCAACTTCTTATCTCTGCCGTACCGTGATGCTATAGAACAATCTCCCAGCCAGTATGTTCCCTCCTTCCTATAATATGGGATCCTTCAAGCGTAACGTGAAGAGACATTTATGCTAGCCGGCATAACAGCAGCGACCAGTGAGAGATGAGGGATAGCATGTCCCTTGGTGATCGCCGTTGTTTTTGGATTGTACTGTGCTCACCATTAGGCACTTTGCTGTGCTACATTAAAAACAAAAATTGTTGTTAATGAAATTCTTGACTGATTTTTGGTAGTTTTCTTTGTGCTATATATAGGTGAGATTTGCTAAAAGTTTAAGCTATATTTACATATGCTACTTTTTTTAAATACCAAAAAAAATCATCGCTGTGTTCCGAATTGTCGACTCCATAGGACCATATAATATCCAGTATGTTATAACTGTGCTACGGCTACATGACATTTCTATGCGTAATTATCAACCACATATGAAATATATTTGTAAACGAAACTGTCACTTATATGTTGTTACATTTATTTTTTTGTATAAAAAAAGGTGACAAGATTTTTCCTAAAACATAAACCTAGATAATAGTTACATTGCATTGTAGAAGATGAATCTCAATTAGAGTTCTATCAGTATGTGTGTTGTTTCGATATTTGATAAAATTAGTTTTCTAAATATTGTTGAGTCTTGTAGTAGGGTTCAGGTTTGTGAATCTATGACTAAAATAATTACTTGAGGTGCTTGCAATTACCATACTATGTTATATCTATACTAATATTATAAAGAGAGGTATAGTTTTGTTTTTGGGGGCTGCTAGCTACTACTACTGATTCAAGTTAAAAAAATCTTTTACTGTTAGATAGGCATGTTATCCCTCAGTGCTATTGATATTTTTTTATTTTTGCAAATATGTATTTCCAATAATTAAACACAAGAATTGTAATTGAGAGCGGCAAAAATTCTATATGCTATTCTGCTTGCTTGAACGGTTTGAAATACAATAATAAAATCTATAACAAAAATATTCATTACTTATACAAAAAAGTCCGCGACACCATATATCTATGTTTAACACTAATAATACCATAACGGGTCAAATGACCCATTTTGAACTTTTGCATTGAAAATACACGTATAATCTTATTACTTCTGCAAATTTGACTTTATGACTATTTCTTACTAATTAATCTACAGTTCTTAAACTATTTTTATATTTTTTTACAAAAATCGTTTGATTTTATTATTTATTAGGTACATTCGGACAAATAAAATCAAACGTTTTTTTAAAGTAGGACGTGGTAGCGGCCCGTCTATTCGAGGCGGAAGAGCAAAGTAACTCCCACTATATATTGAGGAAGAAACTTATAATCGTAATATGACTTATATTAGACTTATATATTATATTATTATTGTTTCTATCAAATAAGCTGGAAAAATTAACATTTTTAATATCTAGATGTCGGGTATGAGATTGGGCCGAGAGGAATTAATATTACAATCGTATGGTACATTAAACTACAATTGCGGGATTTTATTCAAGAATATACTGCGAAGCATTCACTTCTTTAAAGTTTTGGCAAAATAACGGTCATATGATCTAATGTGGCTGTTCCACTGGGTTTGTTGATAATGGAAACTTAAAACGAACGAGAAACAAACTTTCAGTCGTAAATTTTGAAATACTGAAATACCAATTAAAATAACCGGTCTACTATTCGTTAGTCGAGAAGGGAATTTTTGGAAGAGATCTTAGATCATTATGTCGTGGCCTTTATATTTTATTCATAATTAGCGAGCCCGGCGGACGTTGTCTCACCCTGACAATAAAAAAAACCTAAACAAATATATCCAAACCCTCCTCGTGAATCACTCTATTTACTGGTGGAAACCGCATGAAAATCCGATCAGTAGTTTTTGAGTTTATCGCGAACGTCTGTTCGACAGACAGACAGACGTAGCAGAAGATTTTGTTTTATAATATGTAATGATTATTTCTGTATTTTGTAATTTTGGTGGCGTTTTACGTAATATAGTTTGGTTATTGTACACCAGTGAAATGATTAGAAAATAATACCACGGAACATGGATTCTGAGATGCCACATAAATTCCCTGGAAAGTTCTAACAAGGGAGCCTCCATTCTGTTAGAACATTGAAATGATCACAAGAAATGTGTTGTAATATTTATTACCTACTCGAGAATAACAGTAATAATGTAGAAGATAGGTTACCCAAAAAAATCGAATCTTATATATTAATACGTGAAGCCAAAACTTTGTACCCCTTTTTAAGCGAATTACGCGAACGGATGAACGTGAAATTTGGCATAGTTAAAGTTTATATGGAGGAGAAGTGCAGAAAGCTATTTTTTTTATATAAAGTGAATTAGAAATACATAAAATTAATTAAAATATGCATTACTCACACTACTGCTTGAATTTTACACAACATATACACACATGTAAATGAAAGACTTATTGACATCCGTCATTTTAGTTTTACGTTCCAATTAACTTTCCAATGTTTTTAACATGACTGACGTTGCATGCCTTACATATATACTATTTATTTAATTATAATTAAAAAAAATCCTTTCTAATATCTTTTTCTTACATTTAAGTAGAAAACATACATTTCGGGTCATTTGACCCCATATGGTAAACTAGGTATCTATTAAGTGTTGGTATCATTAGTGTTAATAGCTCAGCCAAAAAGATGGTTTATATTTAAAAAGTAAAATAAATTTGACAAGAATAAGTTTGCATGTAGATTTCACATATCTTTACAAATTCTTATAAAACAAACAACTAAATCAAAATAGAAATTTAATGTAGAGAAAGTTTAGTTTTTACAGTATGTTAATTGATGAAGTTAGTCTGAAGCTGATGCAAAATATAAACCATTTGTCAACAAAGTTATTGCGTTGTCACTGCCGCTGGCTCTGCGCGAATAGTAAACGGACGCGAAGGGAAGTGGCACAGGAGTAACCCAAAGGGTACTGGGAAGACATTTATCGGCAATAAAAGTTAGTTTTTATCTTAGTTGGGCCCAGCAGGTGTGCTGTGACCGCCTTATTTTAAAAAATATTTCTCACATACCAACTGGGTATATGTTTGAGTGAGTCCCTGGATAGTTTGCATTCACAATTGGAATCAGTAGGTGTCGCTGTAATCGGGTTTTAAGTATTTTGAGATTTCTTGCATTTAAAAATACAATTGAAACCAGTAATAACTGCTTTGGTGAAAACGAAGTTGCATGGGTCAGCTAGTCTTCAATAAAGATGTTTTGTTATTAAATTAAAATGTTTAATGAAAAAGTTTTAATTACTAACATTCACACAAATTATACAAAACATTATTTATATTTAGAACAAATTGTTTATAAAATATTTCAAAACAAAGCTGTTTATCAAATAACTTCATGGTGAGATTTTTTAAAACATGTAACATCCTTTTCAAGCTAAAACCTCATAATATATCAAAGAACAAAAATGAATCATATTTATTTTTTTAATTTGTTTTTGTTCTAAGCTACAATCTGCTATTATATGTATTTTAGTAATTACTGAGTAGCAAACTAGCTATTAAGAAGAAATACTAATGACAGACAATATGACCCTGATTTTTAAACTTAATTGTAAAGGTAGTATTCATCTAAATAGATATATATTATGGAGGACATGTTGAATGAAATTTTTAGAATTTCTCATGCATTCATATGTATAACAAATTGTTTACTAACAATATACCTACTGAAAATATTATAATAATACACAATTTCAACCCAAATACTGTTATATCAGAGAAAATGCTATATATATGAACATATTCTTAGTTTGAATTTTCAAGATGGTAAAAAAATCTAGGTCCGGATAATATTATGCATACTCTAGGCACATGAAAAACGTAAGACTCTTTATTTTATTATGCGTTATCAGAATATATTACGTAATAACATAAATACAGTTGCACCGGTTTATCAAACACGATATCTAGAAAGATCGGTAGGTTAAATTTAATAAAATTATTACTATTAAACTTTTCACTTTCTTTTGAAAATATAAGTATATAAAAAGGCTAGTAATTTATATAACAACTACTCACCAAAGTAACTATATTAGAAATAATTATAAAAATAAGAAATTAGCGGTAGTCACAGGTACCTAGAGAAAAGTTAGAAACACAAAAATACCAATGTTCAATGTTGCCAATTAAAATTTTGACACTAAAAGTAAAATAACTCGTTGCTACTATTGGATCTTGTGTTGACATGATGTTATTTATTCTACATTGTTTACTTATAAATTCCTTGACATTGTTACATTGAATATTTGGAAATTAAGTTCAAAACGTGTATTTGTACAGAGGCCATACCGAAAAAAATACAAAGTTCATTTAAATTTTAAGTTTTCGATGCAAAAGTTTGCACTGAAAATTATAGAACAGGATATCAGTAGACCTAGAATATTCAAAAATTAGATTTTCATATATCTACCGACGACGTAGTACATATAAATGTATTGTTTTATTATTAGATCAGGACACTTCTCATTGTACTGTGCCGCGGATAGCGTATAACGTCGAACAGATAGCGTATTAGTAAATATTATAATGGCAATTATATAACTAGTGTTAAATAATCATGTGTCATATTGGTTACAATCAACATGCATTAGAAGCCCTAATGTCACCCGCGTAATAACTATTCACATAGGTGAAATTACATTTCAAATGCATAATTTAGTCACCCGGTGGCAAAGTTGTGTTTCGGAAGCATATAAGGCAAACTCTATTTGATTGACATTGAATCTTGTTTTCAAGACTGTGTATCAATCTACTTAATTTCATTTATAATACTAAAATAACTTAGTAAACATAGAAAAATCAGCTAGTGCTCTTTATTATTATTATCAATCATCACGACATGCTAAATATAGCTGGTCATGAAATAACTTAATATAAAATTAATAATGACGTTAAATATAATAATCACGTTTTGATTATAACAAAGCAACCGTAATTTTATAAACAGTATCAATGTAGTTTCTTAACAATTTATCATAGAAATTGTAATTATTTTAATATACATACTTGTGTCTCAGGACATTATTTTAATTTCATTATTTACAATCATTCTATTGTATTATTTCTGGTTTATTTTAGAAGTTGAGGCTACTATTAATCAAAAAAGGGAACGTTTACTAGGCGTAAGATTGATAAAATTATAATTTTGAAAAAATTCATTTCACGAAATAACTATTTTTCTTATGACGTTATCACATAAAATTATCATCCGTAAACCGACTTTACAGATAACCAATTTTTTTATGAACGACGTTGAATCCCTATACACTTTGAAATTCTGATCGAAAGTTTTTTTGTGTGATGAAAAGTACAAGGGTAAACACTGTACCTACCGAGTAGAGTGTTGAAAACACCGGTTCTCGTCTGATTGCCGAAATACAGCAACGTATAATAGATATAAACTTTTATCATATATAACAAGCGACAGGATCTCATAAAAAAAAAAATCCGTTGTGGATTTATATGTTATTATTGGAGTTTTCAATATTATAGAAAGAAGAATCGTGTGCTTATTAGGCATGGAATATATCAAGCACCATGACTAATTTTCATGGAAGAAGACAAACAAACCAGTTTGTATCATTACTGTGTATTTCTATGTCGGAAGAATTAATTTGTGTCACTGTTATTTTTCATAGGTATGTTACATAGTAAATCGAGGAGCTGAAAAAGGAAAGACTAATAGAAAAAAGGCACTCAGGTTTGCTGTAAGTTACCAGTCAAATAATATTTAGAAAAAAAAAAATTTTGCTAGCTGTGTGATAATTTCTGTCTATTTTTGTATCATGTTTGACAATGTCTGTGCTATCAATATTGACACTGTTGACAGCCGGTTGACAGTTAACAATTGTGATCGATGGTGTACGTGCGTTTGTGGTCGTAGGTACTTTATGAGTCGAAATTATAAGATTATGCATTTATATTTAAAAGATATTAAATTACGTCCGAATGTTCTATAGTGAATCGATATTTCATCTACATAAAATGGCTTTGAAACCATGTTCGGCGATATACAACTGACTAAGCGTTTAGTAGTGATAGCTGTGGTGCTCGGTGTTATTTTGATTCTGAAAGAATACGTATTTGTTTATCCATTATGACGCAGCATAGAGTCGCGTATTTCTACAACCCAGATGTAGGGAATTTCCACTACGGTCCGGGACACCCTATGAAGCCGCATAGACTTTCCGTTACCCACTGTTTGGTGTTAAAGTATGGACTGCATAAGAAGATGCAAATCTATAAGCCGTATAGAGCAAGCGCTCACGATATGTGTAGATTTCATAGTGAAGACTACATAGAATTTCTGCAAAATGTCACACCACAGAATATTCAGAGTAAGTTTGCTGGTTGAATTGCTTATTTAATCTCCTTGTTTTCTGTACATTACATATTATATAAAGTGATCATTCATTGAAAAGCAAATTCTCCAACTTAATTTTATTATTTCGGAATATACTAAGGTAGTAGTAATAATATAATAAGCACTAGGTAAGTATCAGGTACATAATTATTAATAAAATGAACTACAAAACTAAAAAATACAAAATGTAGTGGACAAGTAAATTTCAGTATCTTGTTATGTTTTTCTCTTCTTCTTCTTACCCTTATCCCACCTAAGTAGGGTCGGTACAACATGTTCATCATGTTGTGGTATATAATTTGACTTAATTTTTACGATCGGCCGCCTGCCTGACATCAACCCTCCTTGGGATTATTTTGTTGTAGCACTATATGTTTATGGTTATTATATACAGTTACAAAGTCTGATAGGATCTTTTAGCTTTACAATTTATGTAAAGCTAAAAAAAAGCAATAAGCAAAAAAGCAATTTATTTATTTATGTTTTTTTTTTGTATTTATTTAATTTATGTTTCTCTCTTCATTAAAATATATCTAATAATATAATATAATAATAAAATAATTCCATTTTCTATTGCTAACATTATACCTATTTGACAGAGTTTACACAGTAGACAATTGATATTTGACCTTGGAATTTTGGAGAACTAACATTCCAGCTTTCGGAAAGCTTAGGTATGGAAATCTTTACATTGGAGTGCTACTAGAGAGTTGGTTCCTACTTACCTCATCTGCTCAGTGTTACAAAATAATACATCTCAACAACATCTCAAATTATATCAAGATTTTGATCTTCAAAAACTCTGGTCAAATTACCTTTCCATTGAATATCAGAGGATAGAAAACTGCTCCCATTTCTTTCTCTGCCTGTGCTGTTATAAATATTAATCAATAATACTCGACCCACCCTACCTCTTCAAATTTGGTTTTAGGTCATCTCTGTACAAGCTTTTGTGATTCAAGGAGTTTAATTCCAGGTTACTCCAAAGATTTACTACACTACAATGTCGGAGATGACTGTCCAGTGTTTGAAGGTCTATTCGACTTCTGCTCAATGTATACCGGTGCTTCTCTGGAGGGTGCAATGAAGTTAAACAATAATTCTTGTGATATAGCTATAAATTGGTCAGGTGGATTGCATCATGCTAAGAAATTCGAACCCTCAGGTTAGTTTTTGTATTTAATATTATTTCCATCTCTCGGTACAACATGTTCATCATGTTGTGGTATATAATTTGACTTAATTTTTACGATCGGCCGCCTGCCTGACATCAACCCTCCTTGGGATTATTTTGTTGTAGCACTATATGTTTATGGTTATTATATATAATTACAAAGTCTGATAGGATCTTTTAGCTTCACAATTTATGTAAAGCTAAAAAAAGCAATAAGCAAAAAAGCAATTTTTTAGTTTTCTTTTGTATTTATTTAATTTATGATTTTCTCTTTATTAAAATATATTTAATAAATAATTCATTTTCTATTGATAACATTATACCCATTTGACAGAGTTTACACAGTAGACAATTAATATTTGACCTTGGAATTTTGAAGAACTAACATTCCAGCTTTCAGAGAGCTTAGAAACCTTTACATTGGAGTTTTACCAGAGAGTTGGTTCCTACTTACCTCATCTCAAATTATATCATAAGATTTGATCTTCAAACATTACCTTTTCATGGAATATCAAAGGATGGAAAACTGCTCCCATTTCTTTCTTTGCCTGTGCTGTTCTAAATATTAATCAATAATACTCGACCCACCCTACCTCTTCCAATTTAGTGTTAGGTCGCCTCTGTACAAGCTTTTGTGATTCAAGGACTTTAATTCCAGGTTACTCCAAAGATTTACTACACTACAATGTCGGAGATGACTGTCCAGTGTTTGAAGGTCTATTCGACTTCTGCTCAATGTATACCGGTGCTTCTCTGGAGGGTGCAATGAAGTTAAACAATAATTCTTGTGATATAGCTATAAATTGGTCAGGTGGATTGCATCATGCTAAGAAATTCGAACCCTCAGGTTAGTTTTTGTATTTAATATTATTTCCATCTGGGAAAATTAATATTTGTCATCATTATACAATTTAGTTTTACATATAAGTAACCAAGTCACCCAATTTTATATGCAAATATATCTATTGTTAAAGAGATGTATGGAAATTGTTGCCATTGGTCACCATAGATTATTACTGCTTTTATATCTGACTGCTACAGTTATTACCTATGATTAATCTTTTCTTAGCTGGAACTTATGACACCTCATGCTGAAAATGCATAAGTAACATAAGCAAGGAACTACCACTAGAATAAATAGTTTTATATGTGACTGCAGCAATCCAAAATTTAAGGTTAATTGTTATTTTGTGCTATCTACAACAAAAATATAAATTTTGGTATACATCCTTTAGATAATTGAATATTATATTATTCATTTCTGGCTCTCTGATAATCTCCTTGGTTTTTTTCACTCACAGTTACAAATATTTAGTACTTATTTAGTACTTATAATTGATGGAAATTGTTTACTTAATACAATAGCATTTGAAAGCACTTTGATGTAGGTTTTTAATTATTTATTATATTTGATTTTATAGTTTATGTATTTTTTTTTATATCATAGGAGGCAGATGAACAGGTGAGTCACTTGATGTTAAGGGATCACCACTGTCCATAGATACTTGCAACACCAGAAGAGTCGCAAGTGCATTGACACCCTGTGTTTGGGGGAGGGGGTTGGGAGGTGGGTTATCCGGTGCTCGCACAGACCGAATGAAATGCAACAATGCAAGCACTGTTACTTCATGTCGGTTCTCTGTGAGAGGGTGGTACTGCACCGGGCGAGCCGACCCGTTCATGCTGAAACCAGTATTAGCTTCAGCGTGACTCTACCACCTATTAAAATATTAGTAATCATTATATAATTTAATAATATTTATATAATATTAATAATAATTATATTAGTAAATACTCAACAACAAATATTGCTACAAAGGGACCACTTATGTATATAACCTACCTATATGTATATAATACCTGTATTCTCACAAATAAACTTGTTATAAATTCTAACTAGCTAGCTAGTCCTAGCTAATATTATAGATGTAAATGTAAATTTGTTTGTTGATTTAATGCATCATGAAATCCTTTAACTGCTCAGATGATCATGAATTTCTTGATATATGTCAGAAGTATAAAAAATACTGTAAGGTAAGAAAGGAAGGATACCCTTCATATAAAAACAATGTTCTGTTCACATAAGATAGATTTAATGGTGGTAGAGCCACGCTGAAACTATTATTGGTTTCAGCATGAATGGGTCGGCTCGCCCGGGGGAGTACCACCCTCTCATAGAAAACCGACGTGAAGTAACAGTGCTTGCATTGTTGCGTTTCGTTCGGTCAGTGAGAGCGCCGGAGACCCATCTCCCCTCCCCTCTCCTCTCTCCTCTCCTTTTCCCTCCCCTAACCCTTCCCTCCGAAAGATGGCAACACACTTACGACTCCTCTGGGGTTGTTAGTGTGCATGGATGGTGGTGATCACTTAACAGCAGGTGACCCACCTGTTCGTGTGCCACCTATGACATAAAAAATAAAATAAAAAATAAGATAGAACAAAATCTACATTAATGTGAGTGAAGCCACAGGCAAAAGCAAGTGATCTATAAAGTAACTCGATTAATTATAGTTTTGTATTATGACTCTTCTTCAATAGGAATTATAACATTTGTTTTCTGGAATAAATTACAGGTTTCTGTTACGTTAACGATATTGTTATAGCAATATTAGAACTCTTAAAGTACCATCCTCGGGTGCTATATATTGATATTGATGTACATCATGGCGACGGTGTGCAAGAAGCTTTCTATCTTACCGATAGAGTGATGACAGTTAGTTTTCATAAATATGGAAATTATTTTTTCCCCGGAACTGGTGATATGTATGAGATTGGAGCAGAAAGTGGCCGGTATTATTCTGTCAATGTGCCCTTGAAGGAAGGAATTGACGATCAAAGCTATATTCAGGTGAGTGATATTGTTGTATCACCATATAGTTTTTTATGTGTTATTAATCGATTGCATTGGGTTGGATGCACTGCACGCGCATGACTGATTGTCACGTTCCGCCTTCCGCCTGAGCGCTCGGTGCAAGGGAGAGCACTTGTGAAGCATCTATCTATATATAGAGTAATTCAATTCATAAAATTATGCTATTTTTCAACTTTTTTTATGACACTGTCACATAAATTATCATTTGTAAACCTACTTTACAGACAACCAATCTTTTTTTTAATCTGCAATCAGTCCCATAGCTTTAATCATATATGTTGTTGAAATGTATGTTCTTGTGAGTACATATCCAATGATGTGTCCTCACTTATATAATACACTACATAGAGTGGTTAGATTAAGGCTATTCATAACCTTTTAAATCATGATAGAGAATTGTTTGTATGTGTTATTTTTGTGGCCAGATAATTTCTATGGAGTTCTAGTCTATTTTTATAGGCTGTACAAAACCTATTTCCTCCTTAACTGTTGCAATGTCGAGGTAATCATGTACTTATGTGTTCCGTGTGTACCTTGGCGTATTGCATAAAGTCTTCAATACATTATTTTGGTAGCACTGGAGTATTTCTATGTTAGAGTCACTCGCAGATCCTCAGAGTTGTATGACATATGTCCAGACTAGTTTTATGATACATTTGTACACTAGCAGCTTATTTTATTATCGTCACATATAGTATACTTTGTTTTTGGTATCCTATTATAATTTTTAACATGACAGTTTGTAAAAATAGATGTTTATTATGTTTTTACACAAAAATTACTGAGCTGATTTCAATGTGATTTTACAGTAATATGTCTTACACATTACAATAACAAATAGGTTTTAATCTATAAGGATACTGATCAACAATGATCTATGAACTGTCTTGGTGTACATTGCATAAATTGATAGAGTTACATCAAAATAATATAGGGAGTCATATATTTAAAAGATACATATGCATTAAAACCTAAGAGTTTTACTTCAAATTTAATATGAGAAGTTTTTCTATGATTTTACAACTGAGTATAATGTATACATAATTAAAAAAAGACACCTTGATAATAACTTTGTAGTATTCGCTTGATGGAACTAGGGGCACAGTTATTCCTGTAATGTATTTTGTTAGATAGCTTAGGTTAGAAACCCTATTTCAAAGAAAATAAATAAGTTTCTTTTTCAATTTTAGGTATTCAAACCAGTCATATCTAACGTAATGGAGTTCTACCGACCTACCGCAATAGTACTGCAGTGTGGCGCAGACTCTTTAGCTGGAGATAGATTGGGTTGTTTTTCACTGTCGACACGCGGTCATGGAGAATGCGTTAAGTTTGTTAAAGATCTGAACGTGCCCACACTAGTAGTGGGCGGCGGTGGGTAAGAAATAAATTTTGTAATATTTCTACACTAAATAAAATAGATAATATAGCATATAATAAATTGACCATTTTGTCATATGACTGAGTGCCTTAACCGCTTGCCCAAAAATGTCTGATGAGGCTGTAACGGTGGGTCACGCAAATAGTTTGTTGTGGTGTAAAGGGTGTCGAATAACGTCATAAGACTGGAGACACCCAAGCCAACCTCACCTGCACGTGGTGCACCCTGCTGAATAACGAACGAGGCAATGGCTCGAATAACGTCATAAGACTGGAGACACCCAAGCCAACCTCACCTGCACGTGGTGCACCCTGCTGAACAACGAACGAGGCAATGGCGAAAGCGGGGTGGTAGGGTTTTACAGCCTGACTGGGTCGCAACCACCATGTAAATGGCGAAAAAGCCCGTCATAGTGATTCGCTTCTGCGGGTCGCGTTTCGGGATCAGCCTGTGCAGCTTTTCGCAGGCCGGCATGACAGCGGCGACCGGCGATGGATAGTGTGTCACTCGGTGGTCGCCATTGTTTTTGGATTGTACTGTGCTTACCATCAGGCAGAAAGCAGTCATTTTGCCATTCTACAATAAAAAAAAAGTATATAATCCGTTTAAAGAAAGCGCTTTGGTTTATGCTGACGTGAATTTTAAAAACTAGTGGTTGTTGGCACAGTTATTAAATTACAGTAATGAGTTTTAAGGCTGTGTAATTTCTTTTACATTGGTATGATTGTTACAATAAATGACCTTAAATATTTGCACCAAAGTAATATATATAATCTACCAGACATGTCCATGAAATAAGTATAATAAGTAATTTTTACAAACAGCTGTTTAATGTATTAATTATTTTTTCTTTTCTGTTTTATTTACTTCAGTATGGCATCTGTCTATGTATGCAAAATCCATTAATATTGACTCATTTATTATACCTGAAAATTGCATTTTTAGAAAGTTTTTCTGGCGATTTTATTTATTTGCAGCTGATTTATCACTACCGCAAATTTATGTAATGCTTTCCATTCGGAAAATTCTTCTAGAAAAGACCTTGAGCATACTTACATATTTCATAAAAGCGTTAGTAGAAATGGCTAAATAATAAATAAATAATGCTTTTAAGTTGGTAAATACTGATTATAACTTTAGAATTAAAACATTAGTATTTCATATACATAATTAACATTGTCATTGTTTTACTATAACTTGTTTGTGGCTAGGATATATAGGATTTGTCATTTCAAAGCCGATGCTTATTAATTTTTTGCTATCACTTTGCTTGTAGAAAATACCTAGTACATGGGATTAATTATGTAATCTTTCGTATGGGATTTTGTTCACATAAATACATACTATCTTTTGCCTTTAGGTTCGTTTGCATTAATGCAGATTTGATGACTTGCTCATCCTTTGGGAACCATACTTTCTTTTGCATGAGATGTATCCTACATCTTTACTGTACACCTGACAGCGTGTACGCAAAATTTTATGATGGTCCGTGGAATAGTTTAGGTGTGAGTGTAACAAACAAACTCACATTCTCATTTGTAATATTAGTTGTGACTAACTGTGGCCGCGACTCAGTCAGCGTGGAACCTAAAGTAAAAAAACAGTCACTAATGCCCGGTTTCTGAGGTAATTTAATTGTAGTTTAACTGTTGAATAGCGTTATCGGTCCGATAACTTGTCAAATTGTATTTTTGAACACACAATCATTCGATAAATGTCAGTAGAACTCAACGGGCCATTTGACAGTTTATCTTATGGATAACTAACTAGTCTAACCGAGTATCTCAGAAACCGGGCATAATAAAATCATTTGAATGTATTAAGTCCATTTACTTAGTTACTTTTCTGTCGTACTTAAGTCGCGTCGTCATTAAAATTACAATAACTATTGATAGAGTGAACCGATTTTATTGAAACCAAGAATAAATGTTACTCAAGTTACACTGTTATTGTGAACGCAGTACTTTAACAGTGATCCAGAAACAGACAGATAGACAGACATTTCTAAAAGTGATTGAAATGTATTTTATTACTTATTTCAAGATACCTACGTCAATTTTTTTCACAGAACTCTAAAAAGTAAAGACACGTTATATCTGCATTCTTATTATATATATAGAAGATAGGATAAACCACAAGCCTTTAATTTCAGCTACACACTGAGGAATGTTGCTCGATGTTGGACGTACGAAACCTCGCTCTTAGTGGATGAGCAGATATCAAACGAGCTGCCTTACAATGAATACTTGGAGTTTTTCGCACCAGATCTACAGTTGCACCCGGAAATTAATAGGTGAGTTTTATATTAACTAAGATATTTTGGGTTCACATCTCATTCATAATCTTAGAGGCAGTACGTAAAATACGTTCGCAAATTGGGGCAGTACATAAAATACGTTCGCAAATTGAGGATGGGGGGAGGGATTGTCTTATAGTGACAAAAAGTGACAAGGGACGTCGGGTAGTCTAAGTAATGAGGACCTATACAGCTGATCAAAAATTTTTAAAATTGTTTGGCGAGCTGTGAACACTACCTAACCATAGAACCTTCCCCTAAACAATACATGCCACATTAAGTGACACACACTCTCCCCTCATAAGTGCGAACGTATTTTATGAATGCCCCTTTACAAAAGTATCAAATAAATAAATAAATTCTATATTAAATATTAACTCGTGATAAACAAACATACTAACACACTTATGTATAATATTTATGGTAATAGTGTTGTATGATCAGAATTAATATGGTTTTAATAAATTTATTAATTTAATAGCAGCAACAACGCGAACAGCAAGCAGTATTTGGAAGCGATCACAAAACACGTGTACGATAACCTCAAGATGTGTCAACAATCGCCAGCTGTACAA
Source organism: Antheraea pernyi (assembly GCA_015888305.1). NCBI lineage: Eukaryota > Metazoa > Arthropoda > Insecta > Lepidoptera > Saturniidae > Antheraea > Antheraea pernyi. The sequence goes on from MU159668.1 coordinate 88,771, forward strand.
ATGACGCATGTCCCAGGTATGTAAATATGAGAGAATATCCAATAATAATTGTGTTATTATATTTCAAAATGACCTAAATTCAATTTTATACGTTCATATAACATTTTTTTGGAAGTTATACTTTTGGCTTTTGGCTTGTTAGGGAATAATGATGAGAGTATTTTGGCGCGTTAGGGAATAATGATGAGAGTAAATGTTTACGATGCGCGCGCACACCGTCACGAAAAACCGACAATGCGCGCGCACACCGTCACGAAAAACCGACACCCTAAAGTTATTACGATGCGCGCGCATACCGTCACGAAAAACCGACACCTAGAAGTCTAGAAGTTATTACTATGTGCACGCACACCGTCACGAAAAACCGACATCCTGAAGTTATTACGATGTGCGCGCACACCGTCACGAAAAACCGACATCCTGAAGTTATTACGATGCGCGCGCACACCGTCACGAAAAACCGACATCCTGAAGTTATTACGATGCGCGCGCACACCGTCACGAAAAACCGACACCCTGAAGTTATTACGATGCGCGCGCACACCGTCACGAAAAACCGACACCCTGAAGTTATTACGATGCGCGCGCACACCGTCACGAAAAACCGACACCCTGAAGTTATTACGATGCGCGCGCACACCGTCACGAAAAACCGACACCCTGAAGTTATTACGATGCGCGCGCACACCGTCACGAAAAACCGACACCCTGAAGTTATTACGATGCGCGCGCACACCGTCACGAAAAACCGACACCCTGAAGTTATTACGATGCGCGCGCACACCGTCACGAAAAACCGACACCCTGAAGTTATTACGATGCGCGCGCACACCGTCACGAAAAACCGACACCCTGAAGTTATTACGATGCGCGCGCACACCGTCACGAAAAACCGACACCCTGAAGTTATTACGATGCGCGCGCACACCGTCACGAAAAACCGACACCCTGAAGTTATTACGATGCGCGCGCACACCGTCACGAAAAACCGACACCCTGAAGTTATTACGATGCGCGCGCACACCGTCACGAAAAACCGACACCCTGAAGTTATTACGATGCGCGCGCACACCGTCACGAAAAACCGACACCCTGAAGTTATTACGATGCGCGCGCACACCGTCACGAAAAACCGACACCCTGAAGTTATTACGATGCGCGCGCACACCGTCACGAAAAACCGACACCCTGAAGTTATTACGATGCGCGCGCACACCGTCACGAAAAACCGACACCCTGAAGTTATTACGATGCGCGCGCACACCGTCACGAAAAACCGACACCCTGAAGTTATTACGATGCGCGCGCACACCGTCACGAAAAACCGACATCCTGAAGTTATTACGATGTGCGCGCACACTGTCACGAAAAACCGACATCCTGAAGTTATTACGATGTGCGCGCACACTGTCACGAAAAACCGACATCCAGGAGCGGAGCACCAATCAATATTGTTTCAAAATCGAGGTTTTTTTCCTCTTGAGAGCTTCCGCTGCGTGTTAGCGTTGACCCAAAGTAACTATTCCACGCGGACGAAGTCGCGGGCAGACTATTCCACGCGGACGAAGTCGCGTGCAGTAGCTAGTTTAAAATTAAGCTGAATTCAGTTGTAGCCCATTCCTAATATTTTACCTGACTTTTCAAGATCTTCAAATTTTGTACTCGTAAAATATGAAAATCATAAAAAAACTAAGTACATGGAAACCTTATGAACGGCAAAATTTGAACTTCGTTCTCGGTGTATAAAAACTGAAAAATGAAAAAAAAAATGTTATATGAACGATTAAAATTGGATTTAGCTCATTTTAAAATGTAAAGAGTCAATTATAACAAAAAATAACCTTCAAAATCTTTTGTTTTTTTTTTATGTCATAGATGGCAAACGAACAGGTGGGTCACCTGATGTTAAGTGATCACCACCGTCCATGGACACTAACAACACCAGAGGTGTCGCAAGTGTGTTGCCAGGGTTAGGGGAGGGAGAGGAGAGAGGAGGTGGGCCTCCGGCGCTCTCACTGACCGAACGAAACGCAACAATGCAGGGATTTACTGTAAAACTATGGCTCCGAAACCATTTAAAGCATTTAAAGCCAAAATTGAATAGCTCTTCAGAACACTCGCTATGATACAGACGGTAGAACACGCTCAGTGAGGCATTGTCAAAAAACGCTCAGTGAGGCAATGTCACACGCTCACGTAAATTATAGAGACAACCTTATAAAAACTCGTTGTATAGTTTAGAACAACTATTGGCGCATACACACAGACACGAATAACGATCCTATATGTATCTATATTTTATATTAAGTTTGTTTCTTTTAATTTTCAGGGACCCAACCCCAGTGACAACGGACCTGCTCAACGTAAAATGGACCCCAAACACTAAGGATTCCCCGCGCTACTACATGAATTTAACCACCGAACTGAAAATGGACACCAGACCGTTTAACAACCGCATAAAAAGAAAAAAAAATGTTATATGAGCGATTAAAATTGGATTTAGCTCATTTTAAAATGTAAAGAGTCAATTATAAAAAAAAAAAACTTTCAAAATCTTTTGCTTTTTTTTTATGTCATAGGTGGCAAACGAACAGGTGGGTCACCTGCTGTTAAGTGATCACCACC